>JAKSZP010009576.1:0-89569 GCA_022478985.1 Massospora cicadina | reverse complement strand
TGAACAAAGTTTTTGCTTTGTTCCATCTGGTGCGTGCGGTGCGCACAATTTTAGCCCTCAGGGAGGGCAATTTCCACGCAGATTTTTGCTGTGGCATTGGCTTCATCGGCTGTTTCAAAACCAATATTGATCCAGCCACGGCCCATGTTGTTGGTGGCTACGTACACCGCGTGAGGGAAAAGTGAGGGCTGTGCCTCACATGTTTTCTCCTACAGGGTTGGTGACTCATCCCCAAGGAAGAGTCTGATCCCGTGTTCCACCTTTGACAAAAGTTGGTTGAATTGAATTACATGTATTGCGCATGCTTTACAGTGAATACCATAAACCCAAATGGTGTCTGAGTTTGCAATTTCTATACAGATTGGGTTCCTGGTCCCCCTCCAGGGCGTTTCTTGCCCTTAGTTGCACTGTTAAGTGCACCGCTTGCCGCGATGCTCGCCCATGTTGTATTATTTTTGTTATTAAAGTCAACCATCTTTCCTGTGTGTGATTATCCAAATTTGCTGTTCAAATCGAATTGTAGTAACTAAAGTGATTGTTATGAGAAAGAAAAGTAGCAACTGCGTAGGTTCAAATGGGTTTTAGCAAATACAAATGCTTTGTTGTTTGGAGACAGGAAGCTCAATCTAAGCCAAAAATGGTTCAGCAGAAAATACAACCTCTAGTAAATTAACTTGGGTAAACTTTACCCAAAATATGAATAAATAAAAAAAGGCTACTAAATAAAATCAAACCAATCTGTTTAATTAAAGGAAATTGGATATATATAGATGACAAGTGGCAATCAAATGCCCACCTATCAATTATCATTGGCATCATATGCTGGAAAGTTAAGAGATAATTTAATCATTGACTTATAATATTTATTATACTACTGGGTTGGAACTCCCTTTGGAATGTACAAAAGTTGTAGCAATTCTATCCACAAGTTTGGTTAGATTGAAATTATTGGTAATTTGGCCCAATATTTTCTAGAAGTCTATTCATTAGAATAGCTATGGTTGTCAGGCAATTTTCATCTCAACTTTAGCAAAAGAATGTCTTGGGAAATAATCATTTTATCAAATACTGTCAGCTAATTACAAGTCTAATCTTGTAATGATAACATTTTGGATGGAAATAATACAATATTGCCTAAAGACTATGGTTAATTCACGGTGGAACCCATCAAATCAGGGTAACACTTTTGTTAATACCTCTTGGGCAAATAGCATGAGTTCAAACAGTCAGATTGTACTGACTATTTGATGGAATTAGGGAAGTACAGCTGAGGTTCCTCCCCATTTAATTAATAACTTAATAAAACCATCTATGTGGGGACTACCCTCTTTTATAGCCTTGGAGGGGGTCCCCAAAGCTATAAAAATTTTACCTCATAGTGATTGGATCTGCAATCTCAAGTCTTTGCCAAATAGAATGATCCTACAAGCAATTAACTTTCCATCAGTCAATCTGCAAAAGTGAGGTGAGTTTCCTGAGCTCTGATAGGTCAAGTCTCCATATTCCCTAATTTAGACCTTACTAAGTATGTAAAACTTAGCATTGATTTCCCTCTAAACCTTGATACAGTTTAAATACTGCGTGGTAAGGTATTGATAGGGTTTATTTTTCTTACCATGCCCTGCAACTAGTAAAAGTTATATAAAAACAGCTTTTAATTTTATTAGTGTATTTTAATTTTTAATATAAGTAAAGTACTTGTGGAATCCAGAGGAGATCAGCACCAGCAAGTAACAATTAGCTGGATTTCCTTAATGATCAATTAATAAATCAACCAATAAAGGTAGAAGCTAAATTTAAACTTTCCATTTGGATTTCTAAAAACATAAAACTAGCTAAATAGTCTGTGCTAATGCTCAAAAAACACTAGTTTCAGAACATATTATGATAATCTTAGCTGGTCAAAATTCTAATATAACCTTCAGCTTAACCATAAAACCTTTTTTTAATATGTATGTTTTTACAATGAGCACCTCCTCAGGCTGCAAACTATAATTCAATTTGGCTTTTTTTGACTCAGTTTATCTTTGATAATATGGCAGGAGGGTCATTTATACTACTCCCCTCCTCTAAGAGTTTTTGTAAAAATATTGGCAGTATCTATCACTAAAAATTGACATAAATCTCTTAAAGTAAACTTTTGGCATCTAGCACTAAAGTAAATGGCAATAAGCAAGCCTAAGAATAACTTGACGTTATGATATCAGTTCAAAGTAAAATATATAAACGTTTTCTCATTTTTTATAATTATCAACGTGCTCTAAAATTTTACCATGCGCTCTATTAACTATGCATCCATTTTAGAGGCCCTTAATTAATAGTCATCTAATGATGACTTATTTATGACCTTGAGTTAAAGATTATACTTTTTATATGGCTGACTCTTTGTTATTAGTATAAAATTAGAGTTGCAGCTTTCTATTGTATGGTGACAATAGAACAACAGATGGTGCTTTTAAAAATAAACTCCAGAAATTTAAGACTGGAATCTGTATTCTTCTGTCACTACTTATACCATGGCTACCACTCCATGATCTCCCTAATCAATATAATAAAGTTCTAAGATGTGGTACAATAAAAAGTATAAAAAGTAAAGAGTTTCTGAAAATTCAAACTGCACTAAACTAAAAAACTATGAGAGAATATCTGAAACTTGAAATTGTCCTTTTTCACAAAAAAGAAATTCTTTGAATAGGATTACTTTTGATACTAAATTCATCTTTTCCCTTAACTCTCTCCTTGTAACACCACCTAACCATTGGCTTGTGAGCAAGGTTTCTGAGGTTCTTCTCCACACCTGAGGTTTTCTGCTGTGCACCCAACTCCATCTCTGTGATTTAATCCTTTCTGGCATAAGAAAACGTTTCTAAGGCAGCACCACTTCTGATACCTCTTAGAAATGCTACGCTGACAATACTCTAAACAAAGGAAGCGTGACGCCCATGCAATTTTACCACTAATTAGAAGATTTGTTTGTTTATAACCCAATCAACACCAAAATCTAATTTTGACTTACCATAAAAGGCCATAATAATGGGTCATTAAATAAGTAATTAAAAAGTGAATTTACAAAGCTGTGATTTCTGAGTTTTTATATAGTTCAAAATAATTCATAAAGTAATTAATTAACTATTTCCTATTTTTAAACCCAATTACATAGGCGTGAGGCCTTAGTTTTCAGTTCAATTTAAATGAATATTAATCTCACAATTAATCCAGTCAATCATTTAAAACCTTGAATGGACTAAACTAGTGCTTTTAAAATCTTTTTTTGATAAAAGCCATGAGTGTCACAATAGCTAACTTTTCTCATAAATCTGAAAGTTGGAAAAGCTGGTCATATTGAATCTCTATATTATTTAGCCTAAAATTTACACTTGATAACATTTATAAAGGCTGAGAATTGTAACCTCATTAATACCTTTTTCTAAGCTCTTCAAATAGTTCAAGTCCCTCATCTCCAAACTCATTCTAATAGTAGGATATAATAATTTTGACAACCTAGTGTGATATCCATAAGATAATTTAGTATGAGATTTACCAAGTGGGCTATGATAATTTAAATTGAAGTTAAAGGTTGGTAGCAATAGATAAGTTGTCCAGATGGAAGGTTTACCAGCTACAAGCTTCTTCAAAGTAGTGGCTCAAGTACCATTTACCCTTTTGCCAAATCAACTGTTTCTGGATATTAGGGCGTCATCAGTGTCATGGAACTAGCAGATAGCTAATAATGGCATGTTAATATGGATGAGTTGACACATAAAAGGACAACCAGAAAATTATAGATAAAGCTAAATGGGATAATTTATATTTAATATAATAAAAAGTAACACTATGAGTTAGACCTTTCAAAAACTGGAAAACATGGATAGTAATGAAAACCTTGAACTAATTAAAGTCAAAAAATATAACTAAAAGTTTATTTTAAGATAGTAAAAGTGAAAAAACTGACTTCAGAGCTTGGTGGGGCTGCTGTCTTACAGATATTTGGATAATAGAAAGAGGTTTGCTTTGTGACCAATAATTCCAATGTAGTGAGATCTCAATAGATTTTCACGCTATGTGATTTTGTAACAAAATTGATTCAATTAAAGAAGTTAAAATACTCCAAACCTTCCTCAGATCGCCACTATCTAGCTTTTAGCAGATGACTTTACATTTTGGTCACAGATGGACAGACAGTGGCAATCTGTCTATAAAGGCTGTTGGGCACACTCATGGGCATGGATGTTAGGGACATCCTCCAATTCAACAAAAATTAGGTTTAAAAACACCCAAACTATTGGTGATGGGCTTGCCACACTATTGGACAATTTGGAAGCCTTAAGTGTATACTGAAATCAGACATGATATAATATTAATTATGTTAAAATTAAGCTTTACACCTTAGAGGGAAGCAAATCCCATTTTTGGTGAATTTAGTATTTGATGGGGAGGTAACCTAAAATCTAATAATAAACTATGGTTCCCACAACACCCTTGCACAACCCCCTAGTTTTTTATAAACTTCTGGGTATTAGGAAGAACAAGGTGGTGGAAAGTCTTAAGCGGATAGGCAGTGGCTCATCTCTCATCTAATACAAGGCTAAGTCGCCCTTGTTGGTAAGGGGTAAATCAGCATTCTTAGACCTTTCTTTGTTCTGTAGAAGTGCTCCTTCCTGATCAGAAATTGGTTTGATCTACAGGACTTACATTAACTTTTCCTTTTTGAACAAAAGATGCTCCTCCAGAGGAAATAATTGAAAGAGCATTATTCTTGTGCACTTTAAGAAGCTTGATAAGACAAATCTGTAACCCTATATAGGATGGGGGGTCTTGGGATGAAAATTATGGAAAATATATACTAACTCCTTTCAATTTGGTGCAATCCTTGGCGCTCACTCAGTTGTTACATATGAGGGGAGCCCCAACCAGGCGACTCAAATACTAAACTAAGCGGTAAATTTCTAAATGAACTATTTCAACTTCAACCTCTTATTAGTGGAAAGCTTTTCACCCTTAAAAGGGGAAAGTTGGGAATTTTGAAAATTTTATACTTTTTAATGGGAAGAGAGAATCAGATGTAAAAACACCATTCTCTGATCTTTAAACACCACAAGGGAGCCCAAAAGGTTTCAGGCAGGTTTCTTAGAATGGATCACCCTTCTTAAGTAGCGTATATCCATAATGACCAAGAAACCTTCCTTAAACTCATTAACATGAAGCCATTGTGATCTACAAACTTCATGTAATCATCAATGCCTTTATAGATGTTTAAAAACCAGAAGTCTGTGTGTTGCAGACTTATATAAAGTGAGCCTTGAATGCAGGCATTTATGAACAATGATGTGGCTTGATTTAAAAGAGTGATCATACCCAAAGTAGCTCATAAGGAAGAAGCCAGAGGAAGGATGAGTGACGTTATTGTAAGCAAAATGCGCTAAGGTTAGATCAATAGCCCCAAGATTTTGGGTAGTGGAATCATAGTAGCAGAGTTACCTCTTCAGGATCTGGTTAAAACTCTACATATGCATGTCAGAATGCAGACAATAGCCAGTAGAATGGCCGGGCTAAATCTTTATAAGAACTAACAGAGAATTCCAGAATAATTGTTGTGAATTGGGAACACTAATCACTAATTGCATTTAATGGTAGGCCAAACATATCAAATACATAATAACAAAATTTGGGAAGTCTTTTCAAAAGTGATCGGCAAATGCCAGTGAATGAATAATAAAATTTGGTGAACTGGTCCACCACAACCATAATTGCGTCAAACCTATTGTAAGGAGGGATTACACAATTAATTCAACATATATGTAAGTCCAAGGCCCTGTCAATTGTTGTAATGGGTGTAACAGACCATTCCTTCCCAACCTGTTTAATTTTTCATGGGCACAAGCCATACAGTCCTCTTTCAAAGTGGGCATATCTTTAAAGTACCAGGCCATTTAAATGACCTTTTCGCATGACCAACATCTTTTTGACTCTCATATGACCCACTGCATGGGGGTCATGGCGTTCCACTTGACTTTGTTGTGAAGCGGAGGGAAATATTTAAAATCTGTTTTTAGTAAACTTACTCCATCCATTGGCTTCATCATTATAGTGGAGCCAACGGGTTGATTTTTGGTCTCACTGGAATGTCAATTTTTGGTTATTATTGCTTCTATAAGGATGGCTCTTATTGAGGAAATAGCATCTGAAAGTATTGGCAAAGCACTTTATTGATCAACAGGATCCACTTATTGGCAACTATCCTGGTTTACAACCACTAACGCATATGTAATGATTATGCATATAAAATAAAATATATGCCATCTCAAAATATAAGAATGATTTTAAACTAATTTTATTGAGCTAAAACCTCACCTACACAAAAAAGTGTGGGAGCATTGTGGTCTATAGACCTTATAGAACCTCTTCACTTAGGACATTCAACTCTCATACAACGTGAGGGCCAAGTAGTTTCCACCTATCTACGGTGACATCTGTTAATTGTGCACCCATTGTTATTGAGTTTTGGGATTTTGACTCTAGGATCTGGGATAAGTTTATTAAGGTCATCCATTGGTGGCCCAGTCTGAATTTAATTTTTGACTATTCTTAAATTACCTCTAACGGTTCTTGGTAATTTGGGAACACTGACTGATTAAGAAGCAACTCATTTATATTAATGAGGCTTGATTTTATTAGAGCGTTAAACCCAATCATAACCCCTAATCTTCAATAGGTTTGGACTGCACATCATCACAAATTCTGAATATGCACTCTCAAGATCTTATCAGATGAGATATAAGCTGATAGAGCCTAGAATGAACTATATTAACCATGTTGCCTTTAAAAAGTACGTGATGATTGCTTAGAAGCCACATTGTATAGGATGCTATATGGCCTGACCAGGAGCTATCAAGCTTCTTGGCACATCCGCCAGGGAATTGATGATAAGATAAGATTCAATCTACAATAGAAGGTAAGAAGTACCGGTCTATAGGCACTAAATCACGTAGTCTCCTTCAAAGTGGTAATAACAATTCTTTGGTTGACAAGCGCATTGTATCATGATTATTTTGTTGGTCAATGCCCTCATGGTTAAATCATAAGTTTCAGAAGCATAGGGTTTTTTCAATGCTTAGACACTACTAGGTAATCATGGTTCTCTTCCATAATTGGCCTAGAACATCGAAAATCTTGATTACTCGGTGATACCTTATCTGTTAGGCTAGCAAGAAGGATGGCAAATAGTAATTCCATTGCATGGGATTGATAGTCATCATCTTTTGTAAAATAAATACAAGGGTGCCATTTGCTCATACTTCTGAACCATTGGTTAAAGTATTATAGGGTATTGAAGTGTTGTTTAAAGCAAAAAGTGACTTTAGTTTTCTACAACAACTTATGATAAAAAATTAAACCTGCTTTCAGAAAGTAAAACACTTGGGCATCCATGTTATGCAAAAATAGATCAGAAAAAAATAAAGCTGTAGACTTTAAATCGGTGGCAGGGACATAGATAGCCTCTACCCACTAGGTTATATGGCCAATAGCGAGTAGGATTTAGCAATGGCCATGGAGACCCATAGATAAGGGCCCTACTACATCAACAACTACGCCAAATGGAGATTAGGGAGCCATGACTTGATGCTGATAGTGGAGTCTTGGATTATCCTGCATTCCGAAGGTTAAACAGGCTTCTAATACCTTGTGTATGGTTATAAGCATCCCATACCAATAAGGTCATTTTTCAACCACTATTATATCTTCTTAATAAATTCTTTCATACGTTAAAGTGGCCTTTAAAATAACTTAATTATTAAAGGATGGTTGCTTGTAATGCAACTATTTCCATTGATAAATTTATATAGCATCCCATCCTTGATATTATTAGTCCATGGCATATATTGCAACTCCTTCTTGACCTCTGGTCTCTCCAACTCCCAACTTTCCAGCTGTCCAACCAGATCATATAATAGGTTTTTCTCAGGTACCAACACAGAAAAATTAGCATCCTTAATAACTTATCCACATTATGGTTGGCAGTACCAGCGCAAATAACTATAGTAAATTGTAAATTTGTAGTTGTAGCACCCAACTATACAGCCTCCCAAATGGATACTTCATCTACTAAGGTTATCTGAGAAATGCATGATTAGTGATGATGGTGAAGTGATTTCCATCTTAATAAGGTAAAAAAATTTATTGAAAGAAGCACAATTTCTCTAATTTTGTTAGTACAGTAGTTCCGCTTAGCCTTAGAATGAGTTTTAATGAAGTAGGTCACCAATTGGTCTACTAACTTATTTTTTCATTAGGATAGAAAGTCCCTCACAGCCAAATACTGACTTCAGTAAATACTAAGAAGGGCTGGTAAATTTTTGGATATATAATGACAAAATTTGGTAAATAAAGTGGTCCTAAGAAGTTTGAATTGTTGATCTTTCCTATATTTATTTTGAGAGGAAGGTGTTTTTTTGTGGAGATGGTAAACCATTGGTTTAGAAAGGTCATCATACAATGAAATTAACTTTTTGTTGCACCTCACTTGCAATGATGAGATTGCAAACGGTTCAGCAGATCATCCCTTGACCATTAGAATGTTTAGAATTCAACACTAAATCAGTGGAGGTACAGGCGACCAACCCACTGTTGATGGGGACAAATGAGGCCCTTTAATGATTTGGATGAACAAAGCATTTTCCTCATTATTGGGATGACGTCATGCTAAATATTTCTCACTAATAATTGAGAAAAGTTACTTGAAGAAAACATTAACTTTACCCAAAATCAATCTGAAATTAGATCCTTTTTATATCTTCAGAGGCTAAAATAATTATCATTTCGCTGATGATATGGTGATGACCTTACCAAGGTACCCCAACAAAAGCGTTCAGGGCTTGAAAATGAATATTACCAAATCAATAAAACAGATTTTGAGAGTCAATTGAAACCACAATGTTATATGATCATAGGAGCGCCATTTCTCAATCATGAAGTTGAGAAGTATATTACTAGATTTAGTGATAAACTAAAACTAGAAAAAGATATAACAGTTTATATCTCAGAAGTGGGGACTAATGAATGGGCTCCTGGAAATCCAGGTTCAGGGATAACCACTGTGAGAAGGAGCTCACAACTATAGAAACTGGCTGAAGTGTATGATCTAATAAGGTAGATGTTAGAGGCCATCTAACTAGGGAATTTTGAAAACCCCTCATATCAAAACCAATAATATTACTTTGTTTTCAATATTTCATACCTTTTTCTATCTTGATTTTACCTTGAAGTATAAAATACTTTGCTTTGTACATTAGTACAACTCTTTCCACAGAATCTCAGTTTTTTTATTCCATTTTTACTTATAGTAGTTTAAGTTACATAATTGCAAGTATCCAGTCTGGGATTAGTCAGTGCACAGAATACAAAATTCAGTATAAGATTTGCTCTGTTTGAACAAGGACTTAATATCATGGGTACCTTAGAGCTGTGCTGCCAAGGGAGAGGTTGTACTATCTTCCATTGAGTCCCAAGGGCCAACATATAACAAACATCTTAAGAGTATCAACAAGAGATTCGCCATGGGCGTGAACAAGTTACCAAAGATTAATGCTACAAGGGGTGGCATCAGAGGAGAATTTGTCTTTGAGGATAATTGTGATCTAAGTGAAGATTGTCTGGTGCCTAATTTTCATGGAGTAGACCCCCTGAGCAGTGAGTTAGTTTCACATGTTAAGTGAGCCTAGTGTGCAAACTGACTCCAGGATTAATTTTTAAGTTTGAAGTTGTCAATCTTCTAAAAACCTCTTCTAAATGTTCCAGGAAATCTTAAAAGTGCGACTTGAAAAAGTAAATGTCATTAAGGTACATGATTACACACAACAACTTTTATCCCCCAGAATTGTGTCCATGTCTCTCTGGAATGTGGCTGGAGCATTGCATAGTCCTTGAGGCATCCTTGTCGGCTGAAATAGTCCCATTTGTGGTATAATTTCACACTCTTTGCGCTCTTCTTTGTGCATGTTGACTTAAAATACCTGCTAATGAGGTCCATTGCCAAAAATTTTGCACTCCATAGCCTGTGCAAGACTTAATCATAGCAGGAGATACAAGCACTATTTTTTAATGTTGTTTAGTTTCTAGTAATCAATGAAAACTTAAAAACTTCCTTCCTTATTTTTTACTATTAAAATTAGCGTAACCCAATAATTTTTTGAAGCCATTAGAATGCCATGATAAAAGGGGTGGTTAGCTGAGCAGGTAAAACTGCTTCCACCCTAAGTGAAGGTTTTGAGTTTGAAACCTGTACTGGCTAGAAAATTTTCGATGTGGTATGTTTGTCCCAAGGTCGACCCACCTCAAATAGTTTAGATTTAGAATGCCATGATAAAGGAGTTCTTTAATCTCCTTTTAGTGCAGCCTCTTCAGATGCTTTTGAATGTATAAAAGGGCATTATTAAATTGGTTTTGATATTCAAATTTTTTAATGTGGATAACATCCTAAAAAATCCAAGGTCAAAATCATCTTGCACAAATTTCTGATAAATTGAAGATAACTCCTGATTATTAATTTTATTTGGGTCGTTCAGGTTACTCTTTGGCCATTGGGGTAACAAATTAATTCTAATTATATCTCCACCCTGAAGCCCTAATTTGTCAGGAGCATCAAGGTCATGTAAAAATATAATTTTTTTGATAGGAGACAGATGCAAGAATGTGATTATCTGATATCTCTTAATAGTAGTGAGCCAAAATTTGTAGGTTTGCACATAATACATGAATTTCTTCATGACCAGGAATAATAGTACCAGGTGCAATATTTGGCTTGAATCATGATCTGGACCATGGTTGATATACTTCACCATAAAGTACTTCTGTAATTTTAAATTTTCAGTCTAGTAGAAATGACATTTATGTTCCTAACAGTATTGTATCTTGCTGATTTGGCCAAAAAAAGAATCTTTTTGACTCACTGATCTGCATGGTCAATGTTTTAATTTAAATTGTTACTTTGAAGCACTAAATTGGGATTAAATAATCCTTTCAGGCCAGATTTATCAATAGGCTGGAATCTTTTTCCTGACTTTCCTGTCCTTGTTATGATAAATTGGTATAATCTGACTGAGGATGGTGAGAGTGTCATTTTTGTGTCTCGTAATCACTCCAAACCTTCTCAAAATGGTCCCAATTAGAATATTGTAGTTTGTGTTTGGCAACGCTATGGCTGGTGCTGTCACTATATTAAAACCAAAAGATAGAGTTAGGGTATTGTATGCCCCAAGAAACTTAGTTATATGCACTCCTGCCATTCCATATGCTTGATCTGGGCAACATCAGGTGAAATATTCAATTTTAAACCAACTTTGCACTGACAATATGATAGAAGCCCCACTAACAATACTGGCCCAAACTTGGACCTTGTTCACAGCTATATCCATATATACATTAAGATTAAGTCTCAAAGGTATTTATTATATGATTACTATGCTTGTTGCCTAATCCAGGTGTGATTTAAGACTTGAGCAAATATATGGAAAGTTATCCGCAGGGTCTTCATTAGAATAGCCATTTGTACGTTATGGAGCAAAGGTAGGTTGGTAGAACATCTGGTATGAAGGTCTTACCCCTGATAGATTATCTGCTTTGTGTAGAGTTTAAACAATTCTTCTTGGGCTTTTTTGGTAACTTTATCTGAAGCCTTAGTTTCTTTTGCTCTATCTTGAGTAATGATTATAAGGACATAATTAGCTAGGATATTATGGAAAATACTTTTACTACACCATCATATATAAAGAGTTTGGCAGGGTCAGAAAAATGGTTTGGTGAACATTGGTGGAGTTAGAGCATTCCATCTCTACTCCACCTGCTCTTTTCCCGCATCGTTGACATTTTTGACTTCTATGGCAACTTTACCAAGGCTTCTTGTCTGATTGTAAGTAGCATTGGCCAGTGATATGCCCTTTTCGTCCACAGTAGTGGCTTGTAATTGAGCCCTGTTGATGTTTTTGTCTTGGGTATTGATTCATGTATTGTGGATTTTTCTTTTAACTAAATGTATTGTTATTCTTTAGTCCCAAGGATCAAAATTTTACTGATCTTTGGGCCTAGTAGGAGCTTCAAAACTGCTGGCACAGTGTCTTAAGTAATTGGCAAGCTCTTGAGTTCCCTTGCTTTGATTAAATTCTCGTAACATGACATAGTGTATATCACAACAGGGCTTGACCACGTGCTCCATTGCATTTTTTTCATTTTAAAAAACAGACATTGTGCTAGTCCCAATTAAGACTCGTTATTTGTGATAGAACCATTTAGCAAAGACTTTTGTAGCCTCATTCTGCTAATTTAATATTGAAAAGTTTGGTTTTCTTGGGCCTCTAGTCTTTCAAAAACTTCAAATTCTTGTATAACACCGTTTTTGCATCCATATAGGACCATCCGTCAGTCATTTAAAGAAATTCAAAGTCACAGCTGTGGTAGTCAAGCGAGTTAATTTGATGTGGACGCCTTTACATGGTCTAAAGCCTTTGAATTGAATTTTATATAACTTTAGAAAGTGCATATTTCCATACCTATCAAACTTTAGAAATCTAGAGGTTTGAAGTCAATTTGGCCTGATTCAAAGATAGGAGTTGCACCTCTTAGTATTCAAATGTCATGGTGAATCTTCATTCAATATTGGCCCAACCCAACGGGGTTTATCTTAAGTCAAAATTGATGCCAGAACTTTAGACATATAATGTATATTAAAAATGTCAGTCTCTGCATTGGTATCATCCCCAATAATTCAACTTCATAATAATGCTCCAAACTACTTATTTTGACACTTGGGTTTAAGCCTTAAGTAATTCTCCAAGTCATTTTTTTATCCAAATGGTTAGAACTTATATCATTCTTTCCTCCATAAGACTATTCATACACTGGCAACTCTTCTCCTTGAAGGGTTTACCATCTTTTTGAGGTTGTCACATTCTTTTTAATTAGAAATTTTTTGACGCTATGAATTTAATATATTCAGTAAGACTTTTTTCTTAAGAAACTATTATAGATACTTGCATTATAGGTTTCTATTTTTCTTCAGTTCTTTCAGCGTTTTTGGCTTTCAAACCAGAACAACTGACCAGATTTTCAAAAATAATCTTTACTATAAGCATTCCTTCTCCTATTTAGGACTGCTGTTAAAGTGACAAAATTTTTGATGTTCTTATGTAAAGAACCCAACTTGGTTAAAAAATATTCATCTAAGTGAACATGCATTAATTTTAAATTCAAGGTAATTTCTTTATGATGAAGTACCTGTTTGGTAAAGGTTTCTGACTTGGATGACAGGTAATCTTAATGCAATTTCCAGCTTCTGAAAGCTGTTATTATTCCCTTGTACCCACTCTTGAGCTAGTACATTCTAAGTAAGGACTTCTGGGTTAACTTTGGGACTCCTAGATTAAGTTGTTCCTCTAGAGTGTTCAATCTTTGATGTGCGACATTAACATGATTGGTATTGACCACAATTGCTTTTAAGACTTTGGTATAACTGGAATTCCATTTTTCTCTAACTAAATTTGGAAGATCTTTCTTCCTCCTGAACATGGTAGATTTCTGTGAGTTACAGATTTTTCTGGCAAGGATATGCTGGATATGTTTGATCAAAGACTGAACAATGTTACTAAGGAATTCATTAGTTGATAAACTGTTTTCAAGAAATCTGGCATGGTTTACCATGGTCGCCCCATGATACTTCATGTACATCTCCATCTTGAGAGACTGATCTTTGAGGTAGTAAAAAGGCCAAAAAAGTATCAATATGTGATGTACCAATTTTAAATCAGTGAAATAAAGTGTCCATCATTTCCTTTACACTTTCAAATGAAAAATTAATTTGGACTCATGCTTCCACATGCCTACTCCAAACGTGGAAAGACCCAGGAGTAAGATGTGCCCTCTTCAGTGTCCTGACAGATATTATTAAATTATTAGTGATCTCTCTATCACTTGTCTCCATCTTATTATTATGATATCTTCTAAAATAATCTACCTGGAACTAGTCCTGAGTGTTCATATCAGGGAGTGTTTCTAGGTTTTTAGTGAGCACCACTTGTTGAATTTGATGTTAGCTTTCTTGAAAATTAAATACTGCTTGTAAAATTAAAATAATTTAAGCCAAAATACCATCATTTTTCACCAAGTGTATTTTGATATTATAACAGTTGGAAACTCATAAGGCTAAGATAAAAGATGTGAATTTTTTAATTTACCCTTGGAAAATTGTCCCTATAGAATTAAAACTTCTTCTGAAACAGGCAAATGTACAAGCTGAAAATTCTTTAATAAAGGTGTTATGGCCACTCCTAATAGGAACTAAACGCTCTGGTAGTGTTACCAGATAAAAGTATATAGAGAGAATAAAATCTTTTATTCTATAATATATCATCCTCTTTTTCCTTTTTTCTTATCTGTCTAGGCTTCAGTCTTAAACACCTCTAGGGAATCTCCTAGCTACAATCTCTGAGTTCAAGCTCGCAGTTTCCCTCAAATTTATTTTGTTTATTTCCCATATCAGTTCCGCCATTGAACTGATATAACGATGATTTTCTTGGCCAAATCAGCAGTAAAATACTTTATATACTGAGGAGGGTTTCAGGTACAATATTGTGGTTTGATGGTGTAAAATTGTCCAAGGTCAGCCCAATTAGAGTTTCAATATAAGCTAACAAAAAATAAGTGGGAAAAGTTGCACATTAATTAAAATCTAAAACATATACCTAATCAGGACATTGGCAAGCCTCTGATAGCTTTAGGTACTCCCTTATGGACTGTCATGTTTAAGTACTAATGTGCCTATTATGATAATTAGAATATAAATTTTCTTCAGCGCATAGAACTGATAAAAGATAAAATGAGGAACAATTTAATAGGAACCATTAAACCATGGGATTTTAGAACTGCATAATTATTCATTAATTATTAGATAAAGTTGATAGTGATATCACTAATTGTAAAGAGCAAGTTCTATAGGCAATTATATATATATTGATGTTTTGAATTATGCTAATTAATTGGGGAGGATTAATGAATCCATCAATAAGGCAATCAGCTAGAATAATGGTTTTTTAAAGAGCTTTTTTTGAGTCAACCACCAAAATCTAACAGTTGCCTCATCCAAAAGAGTTTTCTTGATTGTTGCATTTATGGGATTACTTTATTTATTTAGAGATTTTTTTCTTGATTGAGCATGCAATTTTGCACCTTTTGGGAGTTTGATAGCAATCTGGTGGTGTGATTGCAAACCTTCTAACAAATTTCCCCAGTCTCATCTATGTAAAACTTGGAAGACTCTTAAATAATGAAGGGGTCAGAGATACCGTTGGCTCAGAGTGAGGGTTAGGGTGGGCATATTATAGGGGGATGGCTACCCACCACTCGTCAAGGGTGTGCCTCAAGTCTGTTATCTTCTCCAGAGGTAGTGCTCAAGGGACATTTCCTTTCTTTATACTAAAGGTGCAGCAGCCTGTCCAGTCTGATGGCTGCGGTGGGTGCCCTTATATTATCTTTTCCTAGAAGACCAGGGTCTACTTCCCCCCTCAGGGCCTGTACCAACGCTTAGTTTTTGTGTGGTAAGGAGAGTTTGATGGCAGCAATACCAATGTGTTTAGGATAGTTGGCGCGGGTGCATTGGATCTTTAGGCATGGAAGTCCTTAATCAGCTCATGGCAAATTGGAAGAGTCTCTGGTGAGGATCCAGCTTGTCTCATATGCCAGGTATCCTTTCAAGCCACCAGGTATTGAATTCTTCACTTGATCATCTGGGTATCTAAGACCTCATCCGCCTCAAATTCCGGTGCTCCTTCTATCAGTACCCATTTGACCTTGGCTGGCTTTTCCCTCTAAAGGGAGACAACATGGAGGCATGGAAGGGCGCGTGGATTTTCAATGAGGGGAGAGCTCCACATGGAAGGACCGCTGGGAAGACCTTTCTGATGGGAAATGAGCCGGCTTTTTGCAAACCATTTTCTGGAATGATACCTTGAGATCATGATTCTTATTGTCCATCATCATGAGGTTGCTAATATGGTAGTTTGGGGCTGCGCAGCATTTTTGGACAAAAAATTATTTGGCATCTTTAGTGGCTTTCATCATTTGCTTCTGCACTTGTTGGTGTATACTTTAGATTGTGCTGCAAATATGTCCACCACAAGGTTGCCAGAGTTTACCTGTGGGCTAAAGGTAAAAGTGAGCTATAGTCTAGGTTGGCATACAATCGTGACATCCTTGTCAACGCTTAAAGAGAGTTATCATATGCAAACTGGGTTAATGGGAGGTCATCTGCCCAAGTGTTCTGGGAAGTGGCACTGTAGAAATGGATGTATTGTTCAAGTGATTGGTTGGTCCTCTCCATTTGTCCATTAGATTGTGAGTGGTACACAGATGACCTGCGCAGTTTGATTTATAACACCTCACATTAGGCGTCCCAAATTTTGAGGTAGATTGGGGTCCTCTATCACTTATCACTTCTTGGTGGACTCTGAACGCAGTGAATACGTGGTACACAAATAGCTGAGCTATGTCCTCAGCCATGGTTGTCTTCAGACATGGAGTAAATATTGCATATTTCACTGATTTTTCCACAACCACGATAATTGCATCAATCCCTGAAAGGTTGGTAGGCATATGATAAAGTCCACCAATAATTACATCAAGGTCCCTGACGCCAGTTGGAGTGTTGCAGAATTTGTTACTGCTTGTCCAGTCACGGTTTAATTGGCACAGAATTGGCAGCATTATACGTAGGCAGGCACGTCCTTCATTAGACCATTCCAGTTTACTCTCACAGTCAATTTTATGCATTTTTTACACCAAGGGCCATAGTTGGCGGTTCATGATGTTCCCTAATGACCTGTGTGCAGGACTTTGGGTAACCATAATTGTCAAAGAAGTAAATTACCCTATGACTTTTTGGGCTACCATCTAGAGTAATTTTCCTCGCTAGTATCTTGTCTCTCAGGGTGTTTCCTTCTGGGGTTCCAGTTTGGGCGTTTACCATGGCCTCTGAGAGAACAACCTCATTATTTGGCATTGAAATTTTTTTGAGGGCATTGGTCAGGGCAAGGGGCTATGGGATCAGCGTTTGATTCAGTCGTGAACTTAATTGGTGTTTTTATTCACATCTTGGAGGGGGGTGATAGCAGCAATGGAAACTGATTCCATTGGGGTTCTGCAAGGAATTTCTTCTGAGGGGTCACTAAAACCAGTTAAGTGTCTTCTTAAGGAATCAGGTCTAACTGACGGGATTCTACTTAGGATGTACAGTATTATGTATGTCAGCCCTTGGATGAACTTATATTTTAATTTAAAATTGAGGAGTTGCGGTCCATCCTAGTTTGTCAATGCGCCAACTTATGTGGTTTGCAGTAGTACATAAGTAATTTATTATCTGTGCGCACTTGCATTGTGTTTTTTCCTTGTAGAAAGTATTACTAATACATTATCAACCAGGAAACAGTGGGTAGTTCTTTATTGAAGATTTCCCATAAGCATTTGGCGTCATTAAATTCCTGGGGAAGTACGCTACTAAGTGTTTGAGACCATCATGATCCTTCAGTAGAACAATCCTAAAGCTGTTTTAGAGGTGTCAAGTGCTATGATAGACAGTTTGTCTTTGTTGGCATGATGCAGGACAGGTGCAATGGTAAAGACCTCTTTGAAGGTATCTAACTCCTGTTGGCATTCTTCCAACCAGAGGAATGGCACGTATTGGCCTGTTAGGGGAAGGAAGTGGGAGACCAGTGCCAAGATTAGTGAAAAAGATTCAAGAATGTGACTGATCCTAAGAAACTGCAGATCTGCTTCTGATAGGTGAAGGTTGACCATGACCTTAATGCTTCTAGCTTTGATGGGACGATGGCGTGTCCATCTTTGATCATGAGATTCCCCTAGAAACTGAATTTCATTCTTAAAAAGTTTTATGTCTGAAGGCTTCACATTCAGACCTGCCCTTTGTAGGGCTGCGGCCACTGCTACCAAGTTTTTGTGTTGTTTGGGTGTGGGGGAGTGAACCAGGATGCTGTCAATGTATTCCATAGTGCACATAAAATGGAGGTACTAGTGCGTGGTCAATGACCCTTTAAAATATGGCGGGGGCATTTTTGTGGCCAAACGACATGTCCTTGAACTGGTATATGTTATGGCGTGTTTGGATGGCCGTCAGAAATTCTCGCCTCTCTTTTACTCTAACTTGATGGAATGAATTCATCAGATTCAGCTTTAAGATTTCTTGGAACTTGAAATTGCTTGTGAGTTCTTGAACTCAAGCAGTAATCTTTAGTGTCAAGGATGGTACCATTGCTTATATGGTCATAGTCCATGTATGGTCACAGGGTGCTGTCTGGTTACTGGATGAATACCATTGAGGACAATATGGGTAATGTCTTCTTAACTAGTTATCCCTTGGCTAGCATCTTGTCCATCCAAGTTTTTAAGGTTTGATCTTTGGCAGCAGTGTAGGGGTAGAATGGACAGTTGATATTGATGCGGACCACTGTCAAGAAAAAATCTAGGTCAAACTTAGAGTGGGGTAGAAGAAAGTTAGCCCCATCTACATCAAAGATTTACTTATAAAGATTAAGATATGGGACATTGTGTGCACTTTAGATATTGCTTTGGGGAATATGTATTCTTTGGCTGCCACAAAGCTTACCTTCATCAGGTCAATGAGAAGTGGAATATGCCCACGTGATAGAAGGATGTGAAGACAAGTGTTGGAAATTCACCTGAAATAACCTATTTTAATCAATAATAGGGTTTTTTGTCAGATTATCATGATAATTGAAAAATCTTCAGAGAGAAATCTGATTCTTATTTAAATTGAGATTTGACCCTTCAGAGTTATCAGCCTCATCTGAAGGATGGGGCTAGGGATTCCAAGAGGACTAAGCCTTAATAAGAAGGGTAATTCCATATAATCCAAATTTTATCAAAGTCAATAATCATGAATATATTAACAATAATGAGCACTAATGAACCTCTAAAAGAAAAGATCTTATCACTTTTGACGCATGAAGATCCTTTATGAAGACCAAATAAAACCATTCTTAAAATATCTCTAACTTTTTAACTAATAAAGTTACCACTTATTTTGTCTCTCAAATCTGTATTTTTGGTCCTTTAAACGAAGATCATTATTACGATTGGAATCCCTTGTTACAACACAATTAATAATTGCGTTGCCTCCTTTCAATATTTTCTAGAGCCACAAAAATAATAATTTTGTAGTCTTTGTAGCGCCTGCATATTCTTATTCCTTGCAAAAGTTCTAATAAGAAAGACGTTCCGCTGGAAGGTTGATGGATACTGACTGTTGGCACCACTAGCTTACGCTCAAGATCATGGGGTAAAGTAGGTCTAACATTGCCAAGAGATTGACGTGGAAGTGGTGTATGTGGACCAAGAAGTGTAATGGTTCATGTTGGTGCAATGTGATCATCAGTATTTGTGAGGCCACAGCGACTGGTGCCCTTGTGATAACAGGTAGGTCCAAATCCTGGGACACCCTGGTGTCAATAAAATTACCAGTTGTGCCGGTATCCACCAAAGAATTTATTACAGTGTGCCTTAAACCTCTGTGATATCTATGAAAAACATGAAATTAGAAAAACAAAGCTTATTAAAGCTGATTATAGCGCATATGCCAGGGTTTATATTTATGTACTCAGCCAACTTGTCATAATCTTAGGTTTCTTGAGGAATAAGTAGGGTATTTCTACAGCTCATGCGTATGATAATGGAATCAAAATGGGGTCTTATAGGTCTATAAATGGCGTATCTAGCAAAGTTAATTTGATCAGGTTTTTGCAAGTTCCTTTTTAGTTAGTAAGGGGATATTGTTGGGGCTTCTAAGTTTAATTGGATAAAGATTGTGTATGGGGATCTATTAACCACGTCGCCCATGATCTTCATGAAGGTGAGTCCTTAGGGGTCAGACTGCGCCACATGGATCCTGAGGATGCAATGCAGTCAATCTCAGTAAACACTCATTGTTGGAGATGACTGGCTGTCCCATGAGGTGATAAAGTGTGTTTCCTGGGTTTTGAGAGATGGATACACCAACTAAAAAGCTCCAACACAGTGGAGCTGAGTGAGAGCATAGGGGTGAGAGCAGGCACTGCTGAAGCATGTGTATTGGTAACCTGGTGGTACTTTTCTGCCGTGTTGGGCTCAGGTGCGCCATCAGCAAGTTGGTACAATCCCTTAGCTTTATACTCAGTTTCTTTCCCTCCTCATCCAATAGCATAATCACACCCTCTTTGGGAGTGGATTGGGCGGTCTGTTAGGTCAATGGTATGGTTTAGGCAGAGTTGGTTTCATAGTTATTATCAATCCAGGTTGGGCTTCAATATGTTAAGCCAGGTTGTATGCTCCCTCCAGGGTTTAATGTCAATCATACCACACCGCGTGGGAGAAAACCCCTGGTTGAGGGTGACCCAGAAAGTGGCAATGGCGATGTTTATTGATAGTTGGAGGATTCAACTAGCTGCAGGAACGCCTTGATATGTTTAAGTCTGGGACGAGGACCCGTTGGTCAAATAGGGAGTATATGACTTGTGCCTTGACGCTGGGGAAGCTACAATTGATGAGATGATCATGATGAGAGAGTGTGTTATCTCTTTATGTGGGAATTATGGTAAAATACAGTGCGGGTCCACATTTTTGCTTTTTCTTATAGAGCGTCTAATAGGACTGACAATTACTGGTCCTTAAAGACCACCATGTTCCTATTATGGTAGCTCACAGTTTTAGTTTGGCCAGAACTCTCAATACCTGGCGCTCTACCTCATTTGATGGGCAGGAGGTGGGCCCTGTTACCGTCACTTTGCAGGCATGGGCGCTTAAGGGTGAATGCTCAGAAGTGCTGCCCAGGAAAGAAATATTCTTTTAATGGCTCTTATTGGTGTAATCCAGGACCAGCATGTCATTAGGGTGCACATAAGGCCATATAGGCTTCTTTCAGATGTAAAATGACCCATATTCTACAGCAAGCCATCAACATAACCACAATATTGAGTGGCTGGTTATATACCAGACATTCATAATACCAAGGAATAACTTGGCTTCACCGAGGGTATTTTATTACTAACAATAACATCTATAGTTGGCATAACATCATCATGCTTAGGATTCTGGAGTAGAGTCTTTTCAGGGAGAGGTGCAGAAAATATTGATCTACATACATCAATCCTGTTTCAACAACTAGGCTAATTTTTAGCAACAATTTTCC
Source organism: Massospora cicadina (assembly GCA_022478985.1). Lineage (NCBI taxonomy): Eukaryota > Fungi > Entomophthoromycota > Entomophthoromycetes > Entomophthorales > Entomophthoraceae > Massospora > Massospora cicadina. The sequence goes on along the minus strand of JAKSZP010009576.1, from coordinate 68,331 downwards.
CCATGACTTTCAAGATGAGGTGAAGCCATTTTTTTCTAGATGGTGTTTCTTGTGTCTGCCATTCTTAATTAGCTCAAATAAAGATTGGCCTGAATGCGCACATGGTAACAAGGCTTTGTCACTGTATCTCTGCTTTTGAGTTTGCCATTATCCTTTTTGATGTTATGATATGTCACAATGTTTTCTTCAATTTGGTCTTGTGCTTGCAAAGTGGGCAGTTCATCATTACATTTAATTTAAAGCGAATATTGTTGCTCATAAATCTTGGGTGGGAGTTGTAATAGTAGCTCCCTGAGGTGGGTCCTTGGCTCTCCACGCTAGGGGACATAATACAGAATATACTAATGAAGCAGCTACCAACATTGCTGAAAATAATAAGTGGGAGCCCTCTATTGGTCACGGAGGTTTTTTTGGAGGGGATAAAATCTTTAACACTTAGTAGTATCTAAAAATCATTAGTTTCTTCAAATTATAGATTTATAAGAAAAGTAAAGAATAACCCAGCTTTCTATAGTCAGAATGATGGGTTTTTATATTGGTATGTTGGTAATTTAATACTACTATGAAATAATTGGCGATTATAATATTATTAGGACGACAGAGACTGGTCCCTAGTTATTTTCTTAAGTCTTCTGTTGTTATCTAAGGACTCCAGAATTAGATATGGCGGATAGCTCATATGACGCATTGAATGGAAGATTTTTAAAAACTTTTGCAAAAGCTGAAACTTGTTTTATTCTCATCTGGGGTTGCCTCATCTGAAAGTGTTTTCTTGATTGTTACATCCATGGGATGACTAATTTATTTGTTTAAAGATTTTTTAATGGAGCGCAGATATTTTTTCTTTTTAGTTAAACTGATAAAATTCCTTGGGTGTGATTTCAAACTTCTTGAAGATGTCCCCAATCTTATCTATATACAACTTGAATTTATTTGTAATGATGAAGGGGTCAAGGAGCTACTGACTTGTAGCTGGGTAAATATATGCTAGTTGGGTGGAAGCCACCCACTGCTCACCAAAGGTGTGCCCCAAGTCCACTATCTTCTCCAGTGGTGGTGCACAGGGGACATTCCTTTTTATTCTTAAAGGGGTGCAGCATCCTGTCCATCCTGATGGCCACAGTGGAAATCATTTTAATATAAATAAAAACATTAGTTTTTATATTAAAAATGCTCACCCTCTGATTAGGTGGGAAGCATAGCCATATTAATCGGCACCTAATAATACAAGGTGGCTTAAATGAAAGTAAAAAATGGAACTGGGCAAATTTAAGTTCTTTCTTGCTAACAACAATCAGGATTGATACTATGAGCATTATATTATATCAGAATATATACATAAATTACTGACGTAATTTAGCCAACTGAAAGTTGTTCCAATGCATCTTGTGCTACAGAGATACCCTCCATCATGAGGAATTCGTTTGCCTCATTTAGCTATCAATTATCAATTCAGTTTTTGGGCTGAAAATTACCTTTGTTATTTCATTAACCTCACAATTCATCATTTTATAATTTTTAGTTTGCATCACCACAAGGTGTTACAGCTTCTTGGGTTAACTTAAGCCTTACCCTCTATTGTTGTCAAATTCTATGATGTTTCCTCCAACTATGTTTGCAACATTTATAAAGAAATTATGGGCAGTCAACAATTAGTAAATTCAACAAGAATTAAATTGTCCTGTTGGATTCTATAATCACTGTATAAATGGAAAAATTCAATTAATGTTTTTAAGGTATTAAGCTAATGCAAAGAGCTGGTTATAACAATTTTATTCCCAATCTGAAGATTGCGTACAACTTCTTGATTCTTATTGGTATCAATGATTGATTAATATGAGACTTTACTTTAAGCAGTACAACAGCAGTGTCAAGAGAATACTCAATAGAGAATATCATCAGTCTTAAAGGGGTCCATAGATTTAAATGGTTCTTAAGTCATGAAGACCTACGTGGGCCTATGGGTCCTGAAAGATCTGGGGATTGAATGGGACTGAAGGTCCTGAAAGGCCCCATGGACCTCCAGAACCTCCCAGATCCATAATTTCAGCTCTGAGGTTCCTAATAAATTATTTAAAAGGAAGCATTGGACAATATTCTATCCATATCTGTTCATGTGGAAAAATAGCTTTTAGAACAAAGTCCACCTTTATAGAAAACCTACTAATTCTAATTTCACGTTAGACGCAGTATTTGAGAAAATAATTAATTTGACTGCTTTACCAAGCTGACCATTGATACCTCACATGGATTGATTAGGCCTGAAGGAACCTCAAGGCACATGTTGGAAGTTGAAAGAGTCTATTGAAAATCTAGTACCTCAGAAATCCATACCTGAAGGAAAAGCTCAGCCATAAGGCTTCTGTAACATTCTCAACTAATATTAGATAGAAAACTAAGGTCATCTAGAAGGAATACGTCGCTAGATTGATCAACAGACATCTCATGATTATACCAAGATGAAATCTTTGGAACTTGGTCCCAAAATCATCATCAACACTCTTTCAGTTTTTCTTGCCTCTAACTTTGACCCTAATTATTAGGAAATCTCCCCTGATCAAGAAGTAATGCTTCATTATTACATACTTATGAAAGCTCAATGAAGGAAGCGGCCAATTATCAAAAAGTGAAGCATATCTATTTTTGTCTCAAATGCACTGCCATTAAAATAATGAATTCTCATTTGATAGTGCAAAAACTAGGATCAAGTCCAAATACCTCTTGTACATGAGTTAAGTAGTATTGAGATCTTCTAAACTAAAGGCATGATTTCATGGCAATATATTAATCCAAGTGAAAAAGCCCGATCAAACTTTGAAAACCTTTTATGGTCTTGAAAAGCCTTTGCAATACCACTAATCATATTATCTTAGATAGTTCTATATTTGCTGTGATTTCCACTTTTAATGTTGGTTTAGAATTTAATTAAATTATTAGCCTTGAGTGTAACTATACGTGTATCCTAAAATAAAAGAAGCTGTTAACTTTTGACAGTATTTATTGAAATCTGCTAAGATGGTTGCACAGGTTTAAACCACTGAGCAACAGATGAACGATATGAAGATCGCTGATTTTTGATAAAATATTAGTGATATAAAAATAGGAAGCTATCGCTCTGACTGATTAATACTTTATATTATAAATAAATAGCAGACCACTTATACAGAACCTTCTCCTCTATTCTTCCTTCTGAATACTCAATCCTTTCTTCTACCAAAAACCTCCTCCTTCCCATTCTCTTTCTCAGCTCTTAATCCCCAGTATTTTCAGTCAGTTTCAACCCTTCATCTTAGTTAATCCATATTCACTACAATTTTAGGGGTTATCCCCATCATCAAGCCTCTGGTAAATTAACTATATTTGCCAAAATATTATCTCCTATATTGACTCAATTTGAGCTGACATGATTTTCTACCTAAATAAGGCTCACTTTGACTAAAAATATGGCCCGCTGAGCTATATGGCTTTATGTCCAGTCATACTAATTTCTTGACATTACCTCATTGACTGGATGATAAATCCCTTATTGCTTATAAGGCCGCAGGAACTTAGCGTGTACTTGGTTGATAATCTGACCATCTGCAGGTTCCTTAACGGTACAGGCATTGATACATGTCTTCTCAATTATCTCAAATGGTCCAGCCCATACGTTAGTGAGCTTGTTTATCCTTCTAAATACATGTTGGTCATGGAACAAGACATGATCTCCTATGACGAACTTTGGGAGCCTGCTACATCTAAATAAGTCAACTGCCCAATCACAAATCTTCTTAGATAAACTAGTCTAGTAAACTTCTATTTGAGGTTTTGTCAGCATCTCCGTTAAGTTAGTCAGATAACGCTGAAGCTCTATTCTGATAATATTTTCCACATAGTTTTAGTACAATGTGAGCAACGTGGATGCTTTCATAAAGTAAGTAGAAGGGACTTTTCCCATTAACAAATGATAGTTAATATTATAAGCAAAGATGGCGGTGGATAGGAGGGTACTCCATTCAGCAGGATAATTTTTACAAGTTTTCAGAGAATGTTCACCAAGGTTCCGTTGACCATTCAACCAGCCCTTCAGATTCAAGATATTATGGAGTAGTTAAAACCCCACAGATTGCCAGTAATTCATTCAGCTTAGGAAGGGCATGTGATGTGAAATTTGTTCCTTTGTTCATAATAAAAAACTAAAGAAGTCAGGTCACTATATGACGCAGTCCATAATGAACTTAGTGGCGGTTATAGTCCCTAGATCTCTTATCACTCTTGCTTTAGTCCACCTGACTAAGTGATCTATTGCTACTAGTATATACCTAGAGCAATTATTCCCATTTGGCAGAGGCCCCACCACATCAATGGAAACTGTATGCCACGCAAAATGGGGCTTAACCAGATGGTATATAGTTTTCTTGTTGAAATATTTCTCCACTTGACACTAGTGACTACTAGTGATTATCTTGAGAATGTCATAGTGCATGCTTTCCCAATTAACGTGGTCACAATCTCGAACGTTTTCCTCACCCTCCACAATATACACCTTAATGGCATCCACAATAATTACTGTCCTGGAAGAAGGTTTCAGGAAACTCAGCATTGATTCTCCAATTTTCTTATATAGTTCCCCATTACACAAGGAAGTATCCCGTATAAGCCTGTCTAGCACCTTGATCACATGTGGTGGCTCATCATGATATTTGGCCACAATAATCTTCTCATACATGATTTCTGACAAATCCGCTGTAATGGCAACCATTGGTAATTGTGAGAGACAGTCTGCGTTCTGGTGTTTACCCCCAGCTGCCGTTCTATTTCAAAGTCCTAAGCTTGGAGCTTCAGTGACCATAGTGAAAGCTGCACTTAAGGTTCCCAAAGATTCTGCAACCAGCGCAAGGATGCATTATCCGTTACCACTTGAATTTCACTCCAAGGAGGTATACCTGAAACTGTTTATATGCATTTATCACCGCTAAGCACTCACGCTCTGTTATAGTGTAATTCAATTCATGAATAATTTAGCTTCAGCTACAAAATGTGACAGGATGCTCCACACTGTCATTATCCCTAGGGGAAATACTGCCCCTAAAGTGTAAAGAGAAGCGTCCATTTGCACGACAAATATCTTTATGAAAAATAAGGTATTGCAGAACTGATGTGCTAACCAACACAAATTAAAACATCAAAAGCGTTTTGACAACTTTCAGTCCAGTAAAAAGTGACTTTATCTTTAATAAATTAAAGATGGGGCCCCCAATACAGCTGAAGTTAATAATGAACCACCAGTACTAGCTGATCATCCTCAAATACACCTGGATATCCCGCGTATTACCTGTCTGAGTCATCTTTTATAAAGCTTCCACCTTCTCCAGATAATGTCTAAGTCCTTTTTAGTTTATCAAATACCTGAGGTATTGCGATTGCTCCTTAAAAATGGCACTTTAAAGACTTTATTTTTATGTTAGCTTTGGCAAGTCGGTGGAACACTTGTTCTAAGTGGTCTAGATGCTAGGTGAACATTTGTGAGAACACATTAATATTGTCAAGGTAGGCTAGAACACAGGACATCTTCAGGTCACCTAAGGTAGCGTCCATAGCCCACTGGAACGTAGCTGGGGCGTTACACAACCCTTGGATCATACGTGTAGGCTGGAATAACCCTTTCAAGGTGATTATGGTGCATTTTACCTGCTCCGCCATGGGCATCTTGATTTTCAAGTAACCTGATATCAAAAATCATTGCTGAGAAATAATGGGCTCCACCCAAGCGATCCAAAGCATTATTGGTCTGCAGTAAAGGATATGAGTCCTTTTTGGTAATTTTATTGAGATTATGGTAGTCTATTACTTCCCAGTTAGTCTCATCCTTCTTTTTTACAATTAGCATCTGTGACGCCCAGAGACTCTTTGACGGATCTAACATTCCCTACTGATCAATTTATCTATCTCATCTGAGGCAACTTCTTCTTCAGATTTTGAGCGGCAGATAGGCCATGGCCGGATATGAGGTGATATTCTGTGTACTTCAATGCTTGACATTCCATGCACATCCCAAATTGTGGTCATCAGATGCAAAATTCTTCAGTATCTTTCAAACAAAGCCATCACCCAATCTTTCCTTTCCTCCAATAGCTCATCTAGGGCCTCATGTGGAACCACTATCATTACGCTGTATGAGTATTTTACAGGTAGCCTGACGTTCAAGACTAAAGCCGTGAGTATAATGAACCTTATCAATTGGAGTCAGGTGCAGATAAGCCACCAATTGGTGCCTTTGGACCATCATAGACTCCTTCTGTAGGTCTAATAATACCTTCACTTCCCCATGCCCCAATAACTGTAGTCCAGGAGCCACATGGGGTTAAAACCTCAAAGTATTGGTAAGGCCCCATAATTTCACCATATAGTACTTCAGGGATTTTTATTTTGAGCTCCATTCCTACTATGACCTGATGCCTGGTAAAATTAAAGCGTTCACAATTTGTAGCAAAATTCTTTTAAACTCATATTCTGGTTAAGAAGACCTATTATCCTTCACTTAAGCTGCCAATATTGAACAGGAATAACACCATCGCTATATGTAAGATTAATTTGACTGAATTGGATGGGGTCCTTTGGGACTCCACTGGAGGCAAAATAGATGGTAATTTATTGTCCCAAAATCTTAAATACTTCTTTCGCCATTCCAACTACCACCCCAACTTTCCACATAAATACATCCCTGATCTACATGTCATAGTTATTATTAGGCAGAACCACCGCTGGGCAGATGTGCTGACCTTTAAAACCGCAGAGGCAACATGCTTTAAGCGCCCTCCAACAAAGTGCTCTGTGCCCCATGGTCCCATACACTACTTAATGTTCCACATCAGGCTTCAGCTGATTCAGCCACAAACTTGGTGGATATTATATTGACTGGGACACCAGTATCTATTATCAGTTTATCTTTGTATTTTCTATGAAAATATCACACTAGGTACACTACAAATAAGAAGAACTGTTGGTATTTATTACAAGGACACCTAAGGGCTTTCTGTTATAAAGAAAAGTGATAATACCAGCTTTGAAATAAGTTTACTCCTGATAAATCTTCTCTACCAGAATTGCAACGTTCACACCCTCTAGTGTGGTGACCTCTGTTGAGGGGCTGACTTCACTCATGACATTACGTTCAAGTATTTGACAGGCGTACAGATTTTTTCATCTCAGCAAAACTCTGAGACTGTATTCTTCATATCTCCCTCTCAGGATGGCTTAAGGCATCATTGAGGGTTTCTTGGTATAGTAACACATCAGGGTGATTACCAAACCATCACAAAGCGAATCAATAAAATCATCAGGGACAAATAAATTTGTTTTAGCAGAGGTAGAGTGTCCCATTTCTATTACACGCAAGCTTTTCCTTGTTTGGTCATGGCTGGCATTATGGTATAAACATGTGATTCTCCAGGGCACTTGCCGCATAATGGACACTTTGGCCACATGAGAAGCAAGCATTTTTATATGCTCCCATCTCTGAATAACCCCCAAAGGTCCAGTTTGAAGGTTAGCTGAGGGGTTGTAATTTGGCTGAGGACAAGTAGGTGATTATAAGGAGGACGTAAAGGATACGCTGAAGTGTTAAGTGGCTGAGTATTATCCAACAGATTAAACCTCAAATTGTTGTTTTTATTTCATAAAGGGGATTTTGGTAGCAGTCATAAGGCTTTCCATTCCACGTTAGGAGCTCTAAAAGTGATAGATAGGCAGCATAAATAATTGACAATTTGAAATAACGCTTTGTCTCCTTGAAGAATGGGAGCCATAGAGTTATACAGCTCTTGGTATGGCTTAACAGCTGCTGCCATTGCGATGCCACATCCCTATTGGTAAAAATTACATCCCACTGACACGTGAACCTCAGATGTGAAACGCGCTTCAAACTCCACCAAGGACTCATTCTGTTGGAATTTTATTGTTAGAAAATCTGCCTTGTGCTGCGCCCATTTTTGAAAACCCCCAAACAGACAGAGCAAGGTTTCCTTCACCTTCTGATATGTCACGGTACTACTCTTAAGGTAACATATAACTTGGTCAGCGCTCTCAACATACAGAGCGGATAACAACAGTTTAGCCTTATTCCAGTCTGATGTTCCTTCCACGGTGAATTCAATTTTGTTTAAAGTAGCTGTGAATGTCCCCATTAAATATAGAAGTGGTCAACTTCTCTAATTGTACAAACTCACCCTGCTCTGGGATTCTGATTCAGGGAGCAGACAATTGAGGTTTTTATTGGCCAAGGGGAACATCCCCTTGTGTGCCATAATAGGGTCACGTAGACAGTTGCAAATCATCTGTAGGCGACTGAGAAAAGGTTGAATCATTGGGAGGGATTGTTACAACAATTGGGGGTGCTCACTGTTCAAACTGTATTATTTATTGCTGGAGTTGCCGCTACCCCCACCCCTACTTCCTTTACCAGTCTGTGCAGCAAACAGTTCATCTAAATTTCACTTCACTTTGACAAAATTGAAGTGGCACCGCCCATCTCTCACCTCCTGCTGGAGTTCCTCAATTTCTTTCTGTAATTTGTGGCGAAGGTATTGCTCAATATCAATTTTATGCTCTATTTTCTGAATCCTTATGGGGACATACTCTAAAAAACCCTTCATTCTTGCATTATGCTAACCAGTTTTATGAGACTTTTGGTTTGCATCATTTATTTATCTGATAGAATTGGCTCTTCACCACACCAGCTCCTCATTAGATCATCAAAGGGTTTCCAAGCACACCCACATATTCGTGTACTCCACTGTCTCAGCAAATGGACGAGTAACAGTTTGACCTCAAGACTCTTGGCTATAACTCTCCAGCTGGTTGATTTGGCTTAGCAATTAGATGTATTCTGAAGTTGCCAAGAAAGAACTGGCCAAGTTGTTGGCAGCCCTTAATTACTCCATTCAGCTTAAAGTTGGTAGAATTCAATTGTTATTGAGTTGGTGTGATCAATCACCCATCTCTCCAACAGGATGACCCAGTCCCTAGTCCAAGAAACCGCTATGTCAATATTTTCCATATATTTGGTCATTTCCACCATGAAACGCTCTGTGTTACTGCCCAGCGTTGTGACATCTCATATCCATTCACCCAAAAGACCGCGTTGATATAATAATTCTCCTCTGACATGGGTAACTCATGATTCAGGTGGGGAACTAATTGATCCAGGCGATTATGGATGTCCATGACATGACATGACTGTCCACTAGAACTGGTGTCTCCTGTACCTCCAAGAAGGAGTGGTCAATGCGTTCATGTAAGAGGTGAGTTTCATTCTGGTGACTTGAACAAAACGGATGACATTGCAATTTAACATTATGCTGGGCCAACACACGTAGAAGTTGGTGGATTAAATGATGAACATATGCAACCATGTATTCCTTGACCTCATGGGAGCTGAGCTGGCAAGACAACCCCATTGTGGTCACGTTGAGGTATGAAATATACATGGCGTACCATTCTGCTTAGTTACGTTGATTATAGAATAGGCTCATGGCATGGGCATCCATATCTCCTTTGGTAAGGCGGTAACCTCACAAGAGCCTTTTCATTATACCTCACAGTTGCCGAGGAGTTACGTTCATGAATCTTCCCTGTTACTCTGACTATAACGAGGGGCAAGCTACTAGCTGCAACTCCATCCTGGTTTCTTTGTCTCCTGGTTCCATTACTGTAAGCTGTGCCAGTCCTTCATTGGATGTTTCCATTGGTTTGTTGGAGTGTTTGTCATGAAAATCTATTAGGTTTTAACAAGTAGTGAGGGCTCATCATAAGGACCTAGGTGTGTTGTGCTACAGTTGGTCAGTGACCACCTGTATTGAGCACTGTTAACTTTTGGAGGTGTCGATTGAAATCCTATAAGATAGTTGCACAAGTTTAAACTACTGAGCAAGGGATGGATGATATGAAGATCGCCAATCCTTGATATATTCAAGTAATATAAAATAGGAGGTTATCGCTCTTATGGATACCACTTTATTATATATTAAAATAGAAGACCACTTTCACTGAATCTTCTCCTCACTTCTTCCTTCTAGTACTCAATCCTTTCTTCTACCAAATGACTTCCTCCTTCTCATTCACTTGCTCAGCTCTTAATCCTCAGTATTCTCAGTCAGTTTTGATTCTTTGACCTAATTAATCCCTATTTACTACAATTTTAGCAGTTTCACCCCATCATTGAGGCTCTAGAGGAATTCACTCTATTCTCCAGTATATTATCACCTCTATTGACCCACTTAAGTTGACATAATTTAGTACCCAGAATCTTGAGACTCACTTCACCTAATTAAATATGGTCTGCTGAACTATATGGCTTATTTTCCAGTCATACCAATTTCTCAAAAGAAGCACTAAATAAGGTTCCTCTAGCTCTTATCACTAAGGCTTTTGCTGTGACATCCCCCACTAGTTAGCCATAGGTAATTCCATAGAAGTCAAGAAGAAATAAATAACTTGATTTACCTATTGTAAGGTCCTAATACACAATGCTGATCAATGCTGGGGGATATTATGAGGAGGCTGAAAAGAAGAAGTCAACTTATATGATGAGACTCTTCGTTTTTATGAACAATACACCTCAAAGAAAATTAATACTTTGATTGCTTAATTTGTCTACTATTCACTGCAAAGAACATATATATAAATTGATATTTAATTAAAATAAAGAACTTGACACTGCTTGCTTTTATTATGACGCTTCCCCATGTTTCTTACTCTATCTCCTCAATTTGGAAGCTTGGTAACTTATGTGGCTTTTATAATTTCACTCATATTCCTATTCTCATTATTTATGAAGCAGCTCTTGTCAATGTGACCTTCAAAGCTGATGAGGCGCATTAATACTTTTCATATCTACATGAATATATAGAATATGATACATCTGGGACTCAGTTTATCTGATCTATTGGTGAATGATCCTCGTCAACATTTGATTTAGTAAATTATTCTTAGTTACTTCAGTTATAGCTATAAGCAACTACAGATATGATCTCCAGATGGGGAAAAGTTCTTTTGTCGATATTCCGCCATTGTATACTATGCTAAAAGTTTCCAGTCCCTACTAGGGTATTAAAAATTTGGGTGTTTGAGACTACACAATATGACAATATGGAATATGGGACCAGAATTGATTATTGGAATGTATACCTGGTTAATCAAATTGAATAACATTAATAGGGCTCTTAATGTAACTGCAACCTCCTTGTAGTTGATGGCCAAGAGGATATTGTAGCGGTTGAGACACTCCTCAACTGACATATTGCCTTAGTTTTTGGACTTAAGGTTGATCCAAGTGATTTTTTATAGGGAAACGTCGTCCTAGACTGAATCAAAATTTCTAAATTTTTATTTCAAGATTGTGAGATGGATGGAATTCAATTTGAAACCAATTATTCTGCCCGCATACATTTTAACTCATCGCCCAGGAATTCAAAAGCTACAAGAATTAGTGGACCATATATAGGCTGACAAAGCCAAATCTATGGTAAGTTGAAGCGCATAAATAAGTAAAGTCAAGGTGGAGTCATCCTCAGTTTAATCTTCAAAGAATTTACAACTAAGAATAAAGGCATTCTTGATTATATACAATATTCTAAACCATTTTTTAGTAAAATACGCCTAAATATGGAGTTGAAGAGTCCTCTTAGTCAGGCAATTGCCTCACTCCATACTCTCACACTGGGCCAGAGTTTGTTACTTGGCACCAGTATTTTTGCAACTATTTTCTTTGGGTTTGTTGATAGGTTTGGACGAAACGCACAAATATGGAGGATTCCTGGGTTGATTACCCTACTTTTGTCAATGACTCAGGTGTTCTTACCCAATTCATTGTTGTCTTACTGGCGTGAGCCCATGCGTTACATGTATGCCCTTATATCCACCATAGTTAGCATTGATTCCACCATAATCACAAATCATATTAGATACACAAGTCCACATAAATATACCACCTGGATACTTATTATGTTAGAGTGTGGACAAACCTTCAGTAAATTAAGTTCTGACCAGTCCAGGAATATTTTAAACTTTCCTGCGCTAATCCAATATCAGTATTGTTAGCTAATTTAACTAATAATCTTAAGATAGTGAGTCGTAAAACCAAAATTGTTTATGTCCACATATTATCTATCAACAAAGATGATGAAGTTAGTAGTTATAAAAAGCATAACTGATATTAATTAGGAATAACACCTTTGGTAGACCTTGTGGAATTTCAATTTGGAAGGAACTAATTGTTTAACAGCTAAAAAAGGTCAAATAGTTATCAGAGAAATATGCTGATTTCTTCTAAAACAATACATGATTTTATTATGCTGAAGGTAGTCCTATATCACGTTAGAAATGGAGATGCTCCACTATTTTTATCCTGTTAATATTTTAATGAGTTGTAAGAAGCCCAGGTAGCCATTAAACTCATACAATTACTGGATTCTGATAATTTAATGCCCTTTTGTAGTCCTTAGGCCTCTTCTCTCATGCTGATTTGATAAAGGGACGGTAGTCACAAAGTAGTAATGGACTACCAAAGGATAAGATTTTCAAACAAAAGGATATCTATCCACTGTCCTAAATAAACAACTTGCTCCTCCTCCTTTCTGGAGTTTAATATTTAAGCAATGGATCTTGACAGCAGTTACCAGAATTTTGGACTTGAACCCAAGTAATAAGCTAAAGTGCTCTAAATGCAATCAAGAGATTACTCAAGAAAATATGGATGCCCAAGGGACTTATTGATCCATTAAAATGTTTCAGCGGGCCTGGGAGGGCACTTTGGGGAGATTTTCAATTGTCATGCGTCTTAGTATATCTTTATGACATTGTTGTGTTTTTTAAGACTTTCAGTGACATAGAGTATCTTCAACATTTTAAATTAAATGCATTAAGCCTCACGCAAACTCAATCCATATAAGCAATTGTTTTTACCCTAAATGAATTTCTTGTACATAAGGTTAATCAACAAAGGGGTAAACCAATAACTGATATAGTCTCTGCTATTAATATAATTTATATTCCCTAAAGCCTTAGAGACATATAAGTGTTTTTATGGATGGTGTGGTAATAAAGACAGTTTATCCTCCAATTTTCTGACTTAGCGGAACCCTTGGCTTATCTCTTGCAGTGAGGGATACCCATTATACGGAGACTTGACTAATACCATTCTTTCAACCTCTTGAGAAGATCTTGTTTCATACCTATTCTTATTAATCATTAACTAAAATATCCTTTTCTGGTATTTATTGATGTAAAAGACGTAACTGTGAGTGCTATAGTGTATGTCATGACTTTAATCGCATTTGTCACCAAGTGGTCCCCTATAGTAAGACCTTGTCAAAGGCTGATCATAATTTTAATGTTGTCAAACAGGATTCTATAGCTGTGTTGGTAGCCATAAAGCACTTCTGCCCTATTTATTTGGAACACTCTTCACTAACATCACTGATCATAATTCTCTCTGGTGGCTACATCAAATGTATTGTGCTTATGTAAGTCTAGATAACCAGTCTCACATCTGATATAATGAAATTCCCTCACATGAGTAGGAAGGGGACCAATCCCCTGAAGAGACCTTCTCTAGAATCAATGACCTAGACCATGTGGTAGATGAGCAGTGGACCACTGACCTGGCTATAAAAGAACCGCTCTCCATTCCACCATTCCCTCTTCTGATCTGTTAAAAATGATTGAAGGGGTGTGTATGGATGTGGTTCAGTTCAGTGTCCTCCAACAGGAACCTCAGGCTCGCCCCAAGTGTGGCCTGGTCACCAATGATGTCCAGGGAATCACCCCATTTTGTAAATTCCTAATCAAGATATCATCATCCTTAGCTATCCTGAACTTAGCATCAACCTCAAGTGTTGAGTTCCTCTATGATTCTATTTTCACTTAGGGTTTTATGTATATTTAATGCATCAAGAACACCACCAGAGTATTTTAAATATACATGAGCTACTAACTTTAGGCAATCAATAGAGCATCAAGAAAACAGTGGCATGGACTAGTTCTGACGGAAAAATTCTAAATTATTATTAGTAACTGATGGGAATGACATCAAATGACCGCTGACATGAATAAACTTGGACAGAGTAAAATTTTGAGTTATGGTTTGATCATGAGAACATGACGCCAGATGAATAGTAATATGGACAATTTATTTAAAACATTTAATTAATTTAACAACAATTTACTAGTGAAAAGAATTGCATAAGCTCAATGGCCAAGGTTGATGAGGTCAAAACATTACAATTCACCAAATGATATAAAAACAAACACTTTTGGAGGAAATGGTCTGATTCACATGAATCATTATTCTCTTATCTGGATAACATAGTATTTTCATATACATATATAATCATCTATAAATATTCGAGGTGGCTTGACCTTGAAACAAATATACCACACCAAGAATTTTTATAACCAGTACAAGTTTTGAACACAAAACCTGTACTAGGGTGGAAGCAGTTTTACCTGCCACTAACCACCCTTTACATATATAATTATAAATACTGCCAAAATTATCACCACAAGCTTATCAAAAATATGGAATTAATGATACATTAATGCACCACTAGAGCAAGTATTATAGTTTTCCATATAATTTTTGCATTATTGCATGAGATCAGTTTACTTAAATTATTACCTCTAAATTTAATTGGCAACCCTATATAGGGTTAGCCTTGTTAAAAAATTCATCTTCTACTATATCTTATTTTTTAAGCTAGAATACAACAACCCTAGCTAATTTTATAATTTTGGAAAAGTTTTTCAGGGCATAAGCATCCATGGGTGATTACGCTTGCTGAAGCAGCCTGCTGAGCCCCATGTACACCTTTCTGATAGAAGAACCTTTTATGAGAGTGCTCATTTAACTCAGGCCCTCAATTGGTGCAGACCTGCTAGTAAATGAGATACTGAATGGAAACTAACGCCAGATGGACTTGGGATCAGTTAGGGCAGATGCTGGGCCACCCAGTACAATATAACCAGATGGGTGCTGGTGCACTCGTTGAGATGGCTAGATGAGTTGAGTGTTCCAGATCTTGGCTCTAATGATAGTGTTGGTTGTTTTGTGGTGAAGTTGATTTAGAGAAAACCCACAATTGAGAGGTTGCACTGCTCACAAACTTTCATCAAGGGAAGATGAGCCTGCTAGTACTACTGTGCATAGGTGTGAGAAACCTTCATACTGTTCATCCTGGCAAATCAGTGGTGTCTGAACCATCTTAAAAATGAAGTTTTTCAAACCCTCACCTCACCCAAATCCCTATATGTGCTCAAATCCGCCTAATAAGTTAGTTTTCAAAATTAATGGTTTAAATGAAGATTAAACCCACGGATCATGAAATTCATGATAGAAATTTGAAAATTTAAATTTGAAGGCTTGGGTCTCAGTGGAACTTGTGTTGGTGAACTACTCATCAGTAAACTATGTTTAGGTTCAGTAGTATTCCACTCAGTTTCTCACCAATCCGTGAAAGGGCAGCCAAAATTTTCATGATGCCATCTGAGACCTCTAATACCTTCCCCTCAACCCTATTGCTTGAAGTCTAGGATGACGTTTAGGGCGTCCAGTGAGAGGCTCCATCATCACAAATTTCCGCACTCCCTTTTCCCTCTACTAGATAGGCAACCAACCTCCTTAGGGTAGGTTGCCAGTTTAATCTTTAGCTTTACTTCCTTTAGATCTACTAATAAACAATAATTTTGTGTATATCCTTTTTTCAGAATCCGTCTTAATGTCGCCCCAATGATTTTCACCAAAAGTCTCTAGAGATTTATGTCACCATGCACAAAAAATTCTGGAAATTGAGGAGTGGACGTCCTAATCCATGGATCTTTTATCACTCCCTGCCCTCTGCAAGATAGTGGATGACTACCTCCATGATTATGATTGCTATCCATCATGCACGTTGTGGAGGCCATTATCCAGCTTTTCAAAATTGGTCTTCCCCATTTTAGGAATGATCAGCGCCGTTTTGGTAGCATTCTGTATTGCAATATCTAAAAAATGATCTGCCCTACCAAAACATATTACTAAACAGCCGCGATCCTTGTAGGGGTTGTTACCTTCTCTGCCTCTCTTACCCTTGAGGCTTGCCCCATCAAGACCCGTGGTTGCCCCTAATGCAGCCTTCTGGCTTGTTGTAGGGGCCTTTGGTATGATGTTTAACCAGATCATTCCTTAATTAATCCCTAGATTTCCCCTCCTAAAAGTCAATAGTGCAGCTGAGCCTCAGACATTCTGTACCATCAATTGGGCTCTGTCAAACCCTCTCAAGATGGACAGTCTTCTTCAAATTAGCTGCTTCCCTGAGATATTAAACCAGCCAACAACCTTGGTTCTCTTCACCCTTCTCTCTGGGTTGGTGAGGCGTTCACCTACCAGATTGCTAATAATTACCACCTAGATTCAACTTATAATCCATATTCTTTTTTTGAAAAACTAGTGGTTCACCTCTAAATCCTACCTGGTAATCTCATCAGGTCTTATCTGTTATCAAGAGGCTAATTATCCCCTTGGCTCTTTCTTCTAAAACCTTTCACTTTCATCATCCACCCATAGGGCTCAGGCTTATTTCATTTTCTCTATCACCTTCTGTTAAAGGACAAGCAAGGCCACTGTGCAGGCGCCTCTGGATACAGGGGCAGATGGAAATTATATAGACCTCAAATCGCACAAGCATTAGATCTGGAAACTGATGTGGCCCTCCAATTTTGGGTGTATCCTCTCAACCTACAAAGTGTCATGTGCTTCAACCATTACAATTTTATGTATGGTTTCTGCTTTTGCGATTTTATATTAGTTGTTCCAGAATTATTATAACCAGTCATCCTTGAAGTAGGTTGGTGGCATCGAAAACAAGTGATATTAAGTTGGGTAGTAACTCCCTCTTCTCCACAACAATGATCTCAGTGGAATTATTCCCAATAAATGATACCCTTTCTCTTGAGATCTCCTTGATCTCTACTGCACCTGCTCCTATTTCTGAAGATCTTACGCTGGACTTTCCACCATTCGCAATCCATACAAAGAATCATCTGATGTGATATTATCTACTAGGCTTCCACCTCATTTAAAATATGATCTAGCCTTTCAACTTACAGCAAATGTTGTTAAGATAAGTTCTCCATCACACCACCACACAGAGAAAGAGGACAATGCTTTAAATGAATGGCTGAATGAATACTGGCAAAAGGGTGGATTGTGAAGAAGTCTTATCTCATCGCTTCCTCCATTGTCTTCATGTAGTAAGCACGTAGTTCCTTGCTGACATGTATTGGATAATGGCATTTGAATATAATGACAGTTCTGAACCCCTGTTCCTCCCATTGGAACAATCAAGAGCTCAGTCAATTGAAAGGTCACGAACTTCCTCTAAGCTTAGTTTGGTAAATGCCTACAGTCAAGAATGAGTCAAGTGTCAGGAGAGTGTCTATAATTCTCCAGTTCCCAGCGTGGTGGTGCACGGTGCAGAGGCCTAATGCTAGTGAACAGTCATCAGTTTAAAAGGAAGGATAACCGCGCAGAGGGCGCTTGAGCTAAATTAGCATAAAGCGAGGGTGTTCAGCTTGGAGTAGAGTAATAGAAATCGTACAAACAGCAAGCTTGGGTGGATCCCAAAGAGGAGTCCATATTCAAGCGGTGTTCTGGGCAGGGTGCAAGGGTTCTTTGGTCTGGAAGGACCAAAGCAGACCAGAGGTGCACCAGATGAGAGGGTGAAAGTTGTACAAATAACATAACTAAAGTTGCTTGAGACCTCCTCAAAACAGTCCACACATAAGTTCACCCAATTTAACATAAAAACGTAAAAAAATGAAGGGAAATAAAAGGGGAAGATATCCATTTAAAAAAATTGATCTTGGACAAACATAATTAAGCTACTTCAGGAAAATATCAATAGGTGAAAGTGGTAATAAGTCCTGGCGCACCAATAAATGCACACTTTTCGTATGAAAGAGTAACATAGTTTGAAAATTGACCAAAATCGAGTGATCTATTGAAGAGGCTGATCTGATTTATGAATTTTATAAAATAAATGGGTTTGAAACCCCCATTCACCGAGTAACCAAATTGAGCCATCGTTTTTTAAAAGGTAGCACGTCCATTTTAATGCTTTTGCCATTACACATGGCTGGGAAATTTGAATTTCCTTTAAACCAACCTGGACATAAATGGCCTGCACCCAGCGTTGGTCCAAAGTGTGCCTTAAGTCAAGAAGGTCCTGAAGCTTAACCATATTGGACTCTTGGAGCTCAGCCTTGTCCTGGCAATTGATCCCTTCAATATAGTCATGTGAACATGGCATCAAGGAGGTACAAGAGTGGCTTACTGCCATACACACAAAGAGAGAAATTTTTAGTTTTATGTGATTCCATTTTTGTTATAGAACGCTCCTGCAACCTTTAAGAGCCTCATAGATGACATCCTGGGTGATCTGCTCTTCACTTGCGTGGTTGCATATTTATGATATCCTAACTCATTCACCTACTCAAAAGTGACATATTAAGAATCTGGAAGCAGTCATGGCTGCCATTCAAAGAGCTGGGCTCTTTGTGAAGCCTCTAAATGATAATTTTTTCATGAGGAGATGACCTTCTTAGGGAACCTAGTTTGAAGGATGGGTATGCAGTACCCCCAAGTAAAATAGAAGCCATTCAGTCTTACCAAACTCAAAAACCCAAAAGCAACTCTAGAGCTTCCTGGTGACAATAAGCTTCCTCAATAAGTCTTTTCCCTCTCTTGCGCAACTAGAAGCTCTCATTTATTCACTAACTGGTAGAACACACCCTTCAAATGGACACCTGAATGCCAACAGGCGTTCGACTCCATTAAGAAGGTTTTCTTTACTGCGCCAGTTCTCAGGCATGCTGACTTTTACAAGCCCTTTATTATGGCTTATGATGCAAATCCAGTTGCCATGGGTGCTGTTCCTCCAAGGGCATATATTGTTGAGAGTCCTATTGTATACTATTATTAGAATTTCTCTGACAAATAGCAGTCCTGGGAAATATATTACAATGAGCTGGCGGCTGTGTTTTGGTCCCTAATTCACTGGCGCTACCTCCTCCAGGGGGCCTAGCATGAGATTATTGTGAGCACAGAACACCAGTCTCAGCTGTATTATAGGTAAGCTTAAAAGCTTGCCCAATGTTAGGGTCACACATACCATAAACTTATACAATCTAAATTTTAAGTATGAATCTGTAAATGGGGCCTTAAATTTATTACAGACATGTTGATTTGAAACCCTGCCATAAATCTTAGCACAAAAGAGTTCCCTGACCTAAATACCGTTGTCCCTACCTCCTAAATCTTGACTCTAACTCCCCTTTCTATTTTCTCTGCCATTTGTCACCATATGATTTTCTCCTTGATCAGATACTCGCTGCCCAGTTGATCCTCTCAGACGTATCATCTTATATGAGTACTTGGAATCAAAACTCACAAACGTACAATTTATTCCCTTAAGGATGGGGTAATCTTATTCAGATACTGAGTTTGGGTTCCTCCCACCTTTTGCAAACAGGTGGTTAAAGAGCACCATGAGCTCCCAACTGTGGGACATCCTTGGTCCAAAAACTGTGGGGACTGGTCAAAAGGACCTACAACTGTCAAGGATCTTCCAAGGAGATCCCTACTTCAATTCATATTATGTAGTTTGTAAACAATCCAAATCTGATGAATTATGGAAGAAGGGCCTCCTGCACCTATTGCAACAGGCAGAGGGTTCCTGTACCTCTGTATTCGTAGATTTTATTGTGTAGTTGTCGCACTCTAAAGGGCATGTTGCAATCATGGTGATTGTTGATTGCAACACCAAGTTTGCACTCTTCATCCCCCTGAAACACTACAATCACTTTTGAAGAGATGTCGGCATTGATTGTGACTAATTTATTCTCTATGTTTGGACCACCTAGGGAGATAGTGAGAGACCACAGCCCCAAATTCACTGCTCAATTATAAAGCTCCCTCCGTTACCTCTTCCATATTAAGCCCTGCAGGTCTACCGCTTATCACCCCCAGTCAGAAGACTAAACTGAGAAGGTGAACCAAACCCCAGAGTAGTATCTCCGCTGTTATGCTTCAGTAAGTCATGACACATGGGCGTTAAACCTTCCCCTGGGGCAGTTTGCATATAATAATGTCCTCATGCCTCCACCAGCCTTTCCCCTTTAGAGGCCAATTTGGGTTACACTCCCTCATTCCACATTGTCACTCTTCTCACTTCTACTGTTCCTGATGCAAAGAAACGTCTGAATCAAATATGCAAAACTCAAAATATTGTATGTGAACACCTGTCCAAGGCAGTGGATGATTATAAGAAATTTGCAGACTGTAAACGCCATACAAGCCATGAGATTAAGGAAGGATTACTGCTTATGTTGGACATGTGTCACCTAGACATGAAGTTTTTTACCCATAAACTAACATGCAAACGCTCTGGGACCTTTGAAGTGTTGAAGGGCTTAGGAAATGGTGCCTTACATATTAAGTTCCCTCCTCACTGGAAAAAGCATAACGTGCTTGATATATCTCCGTTGTCTCCATTCAAGAGTTCTATTTCCACGTCGCCTAAATCTATCATGACAGATGATTCCCAGGAGGCAGAAATAGAGTAAATCTTGGTTTCCCATAAATCACATCACTCAATACAGTACCTGGTGGCTTATAAGGGTTACCCTTCTTATGAAGATATCTGGTGAGTGTGAGAGATTACCAACTGTAAAAAACTTGTGAAAGCCTTCCAAATAACTCATTCAAATGCTCCCCACTCTCCTTAAAAGGTCGTGGACCTCCTTAAAATTAGCTCCCTGCAAGGCATAAAAATTATTCCCTTGCTCGTGTCCCAGAATGTGGCATGTACCATGTTCCAAAAGTAAAGGATAATGCAAGTCCAGATGCCCAGCCCCTACATCTGGATAGAGATCATGCTATCACAGGAGTAGGTAGGGGCCCAAGTCCCCAGTAGAACCCCTCTCTAGGATCAGTAGCCTAGCTCATATGGTAGATGAGTGATGGGTTACTGCCATAGCTCTAAAAGACCTCTCTGCCCCCATTTCCTCTTCTGATCTGTTAAAAATGAATGAAGGGGTGTGTAGAGAGGTGGTTCAGTTCAGGGCCCTCCAACAGGACCCTCAGGCTCATCTCAAGTGTGGCATGGTCACCAATATTGTCCAAAGAATCACCCCACCTCACCCAAATCCATATATGTGCCCAGATTATTATAATAAATTCAATTAGGTTTTTATTAATGGTTTGGATTGTGGAGAATACCCACGGATCACAAAACTTTAAAGAAAATATACTATTTTTATAATTAAGAGGTCAGACCTTAGCAAACTGGTGTTAATAAATCACCCATCTGATGAATTTCATTCAAGTTTAGCAGTATTCTGCTCAATTTCTCCTCGATCTGAAAAAAAGAAAGTCAAATTTTTTTATGATGTCATCTGAGACCTCTATTATCTTCCCCCCAAATCCTACTGCACAAAGTCTAGGATGACATTTAGGGCGTCCAGAGAGAGGCTAGTCATCACAAATTTCTGCGGCCTATTCCCCCTCAAACATTTAAGCAACCACCTTCATTAGTGTAAGTTTTCAGTTTATTCTGTGAATTTATTCCCTTTATTCTACTTAATGAAACAACATTCTTTAGTTGAGCCCTTTGTTGTATAATCCACCTCTATGCCGCCTTGCTTATTTTTGTTGAAAAGTTCAGATGATGAATTTTTCCATGCACAAAACTATTTTTTAAAATTGTTGAGTGGATGACCCATTCTGTGAATTCATCATCACTCCCCATTCTCCAAGATCTAGTAGATGACTACCTCCAGAATCATAATTGCCAATTAAAAATTGATAGGTTTTTTGATTATACTTGGCAATAACCCTAAAAATGTATTAACTACACAGGTTGGTCGTTGTGCAATTCTCCACAATGTTTCTATAGTGAAAGATAATTGTTGATAAAATTATGGAGACTATTATCCATAGTTGAATTGAAGTACTAGAAATTGGTCCAACTCTCGCCAGTATTTCCTCTCAAAATACTTACGATATTCTGAATAGGGATTTGTTACCTGGTACTGCCTAACTCAATCCATGCTTAGATCCCTGCTTACAGTTTCTCTCTATGACATGCAGTTGGCAGCAATACCCAATTCAATTCAGCTTCTTCTCTGGATCCCCACTCAGATCCTTACTCTTTATCCTAAAGAGTGTCCCAATTAGAGCACACAGCAATAATTTCATTGAGAAAGAATAGAACTCAAAATGGATTCTGTTAAAGTATACTAAGATACTACTCTGGTAGTTAATCTATTAATTACTTAATCACTTGTTTACTTAATTACTTAACTACTTAATAAATTATTAATAAATTCTTTAGGGAATTTACAGTGGGAATTAAGCACCCAACCCTCAGTTGGCACCTCCTTGATAAGATGGCAGCCGTTGATGTTGAATAACCCATCCTCGTCTCAGCAGCAATGGTCTTCCCCATCCTGGCTAGGATTTTATTATTGGACATCCCCAAGACCTAAAATGGAAAGAGTCAGAAAACGTTTCCCTAATATTTTCCTTTTGATCCAAGCAAACCAACCATATTTGGCAAGCGACCTGCTTAGAAAAGGTACTTATTACCCATTAAGGCAGATCACAAACCAAGTGATTGATTCGCTAGTTGCAGGTGGCATCACTCACCTTGCAACTTGATCCTTAAATTCACAATTAGTCAGTGATGAAACCTGACCAATCCCAATCAGTACACCTGATAGTTAATCAACTATCAGATGCCCCTATTTTGTTGGCAACTCTGCCCGACGAGATCTTAAGCATTTGTCTGGATCAATCCCCAATGGATCTGACCTAGGCGAGTAACCTAAAAATCACCCAAACATTATTACCCCAAAATCAGGGTCAACTGATATCCAATTTACTTTTCATTAGGAAGTTATCCTCTACCAGACCCTGGTAATCTAGTAGGCTGGGAATATGGGCAACGATCCAACACATCCCCCCACTTGCCTAAATTTCCAGCAAGAAAAGGTCAGGGCAGGAGAACACCACTTCAAACACTCAGTTGAATACTTCATTTGTTCAAGTGAAGTACGGTCAATCAGTACTCAACGCTGCTCAGGATGACCTTCAGCTTGCGGCTCTCTTCCTCTTCGTCCTTGCTACCACCTACTCAGAGCGCAGTCCCCATAAGCTTCTGCTGTTCCAGGCTGATCAATTTACTCATTATTATATTAATCCCAGTATCTGGTTTTCCCCCCATCAGGACATATGACCCACTGTCATATTCATTATTCTTGGTCTGGCGCCCTCAATTTCCTGATTTTCTCCTCGTCTTCAACAGGAGATTCTTAACATTGATGTTTGTTTCATGGCCCAACTAAGAATGCCTATTTATGTTTTCTCTTGTTATTTTCTTCTCATAACCTCTTGGTTCATATCATTCTTGATTCTTTTCTGGAGAGCTTATCCCATTAATTTTTGGATCAATTTCTCTGAAATTAGAGCTCAATTGATTTCAGAGTGCATAAGGTTGACTATCGTATAAGTCTGGCATCTGCCCTCTTGTCCAGCTCATATGTTGAATTCTGAGTCTCGGTACCAACAGCTTCTCTATAGCTTGTCTGATCAAGTCCTTTGGCTCTTCAAGCAGATGAGTCGATCTGCGCAACAGAACCCTTTTATGGTCCTTCCAGGACTCATACTCCTAATCAAGTACCAGTAGCCAGTCCTTCCATATAATTACCAGAAATGGTAACCAACCCCACTGAAACCAGGTTAGCAATTGTCTCAAATGACTTGTGACCAATTTATCCTCTGTCATCGATTCCTGAGTTAGATTTTGAAACTCTCCTGGATTTGGCTCCTTTTCCAGATACTCCTAACATCATTGTCAAACCTCCTGAAGCAATGCCCTTTTCTCTCAATCATTTGTTCCTCAACATATTGGACTTGCTTCTGGAGTTCCTCTTCTGACTCAGTCAATATTACAAGCCAGCTGTCTTGGCCACCAAACTAGCCATTGGCAACAGCGTACATTTCAAACTCCCCTGTGCAGAATTAAGGGACCAAGTCACTGAGGCTTTGTCCATAGCTCTGAATTCTTCCAACCTTAAAAACATCTTAGATTAGGAAATTGCAGCCTATGCTCTTCGCTTTGCCAGATTAGTTCTTTGAAATTGGGCCATGAAGCTTCCAGCCTCTCCTGGTTTCCATCGCTCTTTCTGCTTCAGCTTCCAAGAGGCTCATAGTCATCGCTTGCAGGATGCCATTTTCTTGCATGACTATATCGTTTCTGGTGGGTCCCATCAGTATCTTCCACTGATGGCTTTGATAGAGGGCATGATTAGGCAACCCCCACCTAGTATCCCTTGCTTGTTGCTGGCCCATATGTCTGGTGTTCTTGACAAAGCCTGTTGGCAAGCACTCAAGACCAATCTTCCAGCTCCGGTGTAATATCAGAATTACTTGTGGTTATTTGTCAACTGCCTCTTTTTGAACTAATGCTTCCCTCCCCACTCCAGGGTATCACATTTGGCATCTTCCGACATTTCAATTTCTCTTCCCCTAGTCACTTTCTTGCAGGGATCTTTGTCTGCTCAACGAACTTGGTTTCAAGTAGGTCTATCCCTCACTAGCGTCCAATATCACATAGATTTTGATGGGTTATTTACACCTAATGTGATCCATTCTCCCTTCTCCAAGAGGTGACATAGGCGGAATCATCCCCATTTCATGGATAACCGTAAAAAATAAAAAGTATAAAAATATATCAGTTTTTTCTATGCATTTTTTAATCCCTTTTTCCAATATTTTTATCAATCTTTTATTTTTTTTCTTCTTTTTTCCATGTGACTTGACCTTTTTTGGTTTATAGGTCCATCTTTTGTTTTTATTCCCCCAAACTGGATCCTAGGTATACTTAGACCTACCAGTTTTCTATGGTTCAGCGGTCTTACTTTTTTAAGACTTAACCATTTTGTAGGTTCAGCAGTCCTTTTTTGGACTAAACAAAATTCATTAGAACATAACCAGCTCAATAGTTCAGCGGTCCTTTGGGAACTCTTTTTATTATTTTTTTCAAAATTCATCGCTTTAAATACTTAGCATGGACTCAATTTACTATTCTTCCATCCAAGAAGTTCTTGATGGAGTAGGCATCCGTCGTTATCTTAGCAATAATCTCAAATGTACCTGACCACAACACATCCAATTTGTTTCTTCTCCTTAAACCATGCATATTGCAATAGGCAACTATTTCGCCTATTCAGTTTTCTGATAAGGCCGGTCAGTTCTTATCATCCATCATTTTCACTCATATCCTTTTCTTCAAAGTCATATCAAACGCTTGTAATTTCATTTTGATTAGGATATTCATCAATTGGTTCAGTATTGTTTGGCACTCATCCCCAATTTTGGTTCCACCACCAAATAAAAATAAGGGGCAAAACTGCCTTCCTTCCATATAGCAATTCAAATGGCGTTTTTCCCATCGCTGTATGATGACTGATATTGTAGGTGAACGTTACTGAACTCAGGTACATTTGCCACACAGAAGTTCTTCCTGCGACCAGCTTCCTCAGCATCATGGCCAGCGTCCCATTCACTTGTTCTACTAGTCCGTTCATCTCTAGCTGGTAGGGTGCAGACATGACTCCTCAGATCCCCATTATTTCATTTAATCGCGGAATCACATGAGATGTGAAATTTGTCCCATTGTTGCTCAGCAGAACCTGCGGGCATCCATGTCAGTATACTATATGATCTAGGATGAAATTTGCAGTATTAGTAGCGTCTACTTTTGCCAGGACCTTCATCTCAACGCATCTCATCAGATGATTGATTACAACTATTATGTACTTGACTCCCCCTGTGCTCATCATCAGAGGTCCCATTACAACGATGGACACCATATGCCAAGAAAATCCAGGGTGGACCAGTCAGTGTCCAGTCATATTCTTATGTGGCTTGTGCAACTGGCACTCCACACAGCAAGCCAGATAGTCTGTGACATCATAGTTGATTGACTCCCAGTAGTACTGGCAAATAAAGTCAGTCGTTTTTCTCAGGCCTCCAAGCCCAACAACCTTATGAGTGGCTTGAATGATAGCTGCTATTTCCAATGACTTTGAAAATAGTAGTTGCTTCCCATTAATCATCTTGAAAACTTGTCCATTCATGGTCTCTGTGTTTTCTATTGTTTTTCAAAGCACACCTTAGATTTCTTAGGGCTTGTTCCCAATTTCTCCATCAATCATTCTTTGGAATAGCTCATCCGCCTGCTGGTATACCCTCTGGACCTTTGGTAACCATGATAAGCCATCCACATTCTGCTGAGAAGCCCCCACTCAGAGGACAATCTCATAATTGTAAGCCTGTAACTTCAATGCCCATTGGGCCAGTCATCCTTCTAGTTCTTGTAAATTGTGAATCCAAAACAACAAGGAGTGGTCCATCACCACTTTGAAGTGAATTTCATGTATGTACACCCAAAACTGTTTACAGACATAAATGACTGCAAGGCATTCACGCTCAGTTACAGTGTAGTTCCTCTCAACTGCTGAGAGTATCTGGCTCACATATGACACCAGATGTTTGTCCCCAAGTTCATCTACTTGGATCAATACAATACCAATTGCTGTCAATGAAGCACAGTTTGTATAATGAATTATTGATCAAAATTCGGATATTTTAAAATAGGAGAATCTGTAAATACTAGCATAACTCATTTAATGATTTCTGCGCTTCTTCATTCCAAATGAATCCTTTCTTTGGATCCTTCAACAGATGGAATAAGGGCTCAGCGATTCTGGAAAAATCCCAAAATAGATCTTCTATAGTATCTGCCCATTCCAGGGAATACTTGGATATCTTAGACACTCTTTGGCACAACCATTCGCTCTATGGTTTCGATCTTCTGGGCTTGTGGCTGCAGTCCACTAGTGTTGATAACAAATCCCAGGTGTTCCAACTCTTTCTTGAAGAAGTGACAATTCCTTGGCTTAATCTTCAGGTTGGCCACGGATAGTCTTTTGAACACTTCCTCCAAGTGGTGCAACTGGTCAGTAAACGTCCTATTGAACACATTGATATCATCTAAGTACACCAGGATGCATGACAACTTCAAGTCATTTAGTATAGCGTCCATGGCCCTCTGGAACGTCGCAGACGCATTGCACAGACCCTGGGGCATCCTTGTCAATTGATATAGCCCCTGCACAGTGATAATAGTTCATTTTTCTTGGTATTCTCTTGGAAAATGATTTGCCAATATCCTGAAATTAAATCCATCATGGAGAAATACTTTGCTTCTCCTAATAAATCTAGCATATCGTCAATTCTTGGTAGTGGGTACAAATCCTTCTTCATAATCTTGTTCAGATTCTAATATTTGATCACCACCCGATTAGAGCTGTTCTTCTTCTTCACAATAAGGATGTGGCTCACTCAGGAACTCAACAACTGAACTAGAAGCCCATGCTTCACTATTTTGCTGATTTCTTCCTCCACTACCGCTTCAGCCACCTTCAGTGTTGAATCAGTCTCATCCTGATCAGTAAATTTTCCCCAGTATTGACCTTGTGGATCACATCTCTTGCACATCTCAAACTGTGAGCGTCCTGGGAGGATACTTCCCAATACTATTCAAAAAATCTGAGTACCTCCTCCTGCTGTCCTTCTGTCATATTAGCATGTTGCTCTTGATCAACTAATATATTGATACTCTCAGTTACTTAGCTGGTAATCCCATTTCATCAAGGGTCCCAAAATCGTGAAATTTTCTCAGTTTGGCTGTCAGGATTAGGTGAACAAATGAAACGACCTGATTTTTCTCAATCTTCATCGGTTTTTTGCTTAAAGTTGCAAGGATCACTCAGATTTCTCCATGGGCCAGCATTATTATTTCAGGAGCCACCCATGGCCCTACTCTGGACTTCTTCCAGGGGCTTCTGACCTCCCCATACAGCAGCTCCAGTATCTCTAATGTCAACCTCATATCAACTATTATCTTTGATCCCAGAAGTATGGTTCTCACATTCTTGATCCTCAGTAGAATTCCCCGATTTTCTAGGATTTCCATATGCATCTCTTGTCACTTCCAGCAAACTAGTTGGTATGGAATTAGGACAATGTCGTCATTGTATATCAAGTTGATGAAGTTATTTCTTCTATTCAGTGGAGCTTCCCCATCCTTCTGATAAACCAATGATAATGTCTGACCCAATATGGTCAACTTATTATCCTCAAATTAACATTTAACTATGTACTTTTTATAGAAATTCTGTCCTGATCAGAATGTCATAGTTTTGGTTGGCCAAAACTATTGCTGATGCAGATACCACCAAGGATCTGATTTAAGAGATAGAGCACTATACACTCCACATGAGATGGTGGTATTTGACTCAGCTGTACCATACTCTTTCTTGTGTTCCAAGTCAGGTGAGACCTTCATCC
The DNA here is from genome assembly GCA_022478985.1 of Massospora cicadina. Lineage (NCBI taxonomy): Eukaryota > Fungi > Entomophthoromycota > Entomophthoromycetes > Entomophthorales > Entomophthoraceae > Massospora > Massospora cicadina. The sequence continues at coordinate 39,842 of JAKSZP010009576.1, read as the reverse complement.
TATCACCAACTCGGCCAAGCCAATATCAATGGGTGCTCCGCTGTCAACAATCACCCTCACCCATACTTAATGCACTAGTATATATATGTATATACACTTGGAGTATTTTAAGATAGAGTCAGTAATTCATTGAATTATCTTGATTCTGAAAAGTCTACTTCATCAATTCCACCAACAATATCGGAAGGAGATATTAATCTATCTCAATTTATCAAGGGTAATCAGTAAAATCAGTCTCATTCTGATCAAGGGATAGAAGATTTGATCACTCAACGATTAATTAGATTAAACAGATCCTGTACTGTTACCAAACCTATAAATATTACATCCATCTGATAATAAAAATTAGGTCGATTTATACCCTGTTTTTCTTTTTATTTAACACTTTTTGGAGAATCCACTTAAAGTAACTTTGAGAGAAAACCTGCCCCATAGGAAGTATAATTCAAAACTTCTAAAGTGGTGTTCACTACAGGGGCACTCTGAGTTACGCACCAGTGAAATTGTCTACCACTACTATGGATTCTCAATTTTTGCCTGAAGAAGCTCAAGACTATGAGCAAGACAGTATTTTACAATGGGTCCATTCAACTAGAAACAAAATCCCAATAGTACCGTCCACATTGGAATTTCGTGCCAACTTGAGTCTTATAATCCTAATTTAAGCTTTACAGCAAAAATTCAAATCCCTCCTGAGTTTATATAAAATATTATTAATCAAATGCTGGAGGGAGCCTTGATTCCTGGAATCCAGTCCAATTGATCTCGTTCTAATGCTGTACCCACTATCTTGTGAGAAGTATTGCAAACTTCCCAAATGCCAGGAATTGGCACCAAGAAATACTCACATCAGCTTGTACAATCTACACAATACCACTTATTACTGGTAGTGGTAATTCATCACTGAGGGATGCTCAATTTACTAGAAGGACTCAAGTCCTTGAATAATTATGTTACTGAGTTTTTTAAAATCTGCCTCTGAGTTTAGCAGAGATAATTGAGATGCCATCATCAATAATTGGACACTTCTCAATGAAGTACATCAGCAGCTTATTCATCTTGATCACAGAATGTCCAGATTTGTTGATTTATAGTTCCCAAAACATGTCCAAGAAATTCAGCAAGAATGGAAAGAGGGAATTTCCCAACTTTCTGAGTGTAGTCTGTCCATGGAAGAAACAATCAAAAATCATCTTTCTCAATTGGAGCAATTGTACTCTGAAATTTAATTCTGAGTCATCAAAGTGGAGAAAACCTCTAGAGCTATGGGTCGTCCTGTGGCTGAAGGACCTTGTGGTCCACCTGGGGGCATAGGTCCACGTGGACCTCATGAATTTGATGGGCCCCGAGGATCCCTGGTGTTGAAAGGCCTCATGGACCGCCAGGCGCAGATGGACCTTGGGGCCCCCAGGAGCCAATATGCATTCAGGATCCAACCAACAAATTGACTCTCTATTGAGAATGATGGATCTTTTATGTGAGTAATTTTACAAAGTAGCCAAGGAATGTGTCTTAACACCTAATGGGGTAACGATTGACTCTCTTCTGTCACTTTAACCTCTATCTGATGAACTGAGTAATCTTGGTAAATTAATGAAGAACACTGATGTCCTGTTTCAAGACTAAAAATCAAAAGGAAAGATGCTCCAAGCAAAATTTGAAACCCTGGAACTTAAGTATAATGCACATCATGAGCAAATTTATGAACTATCTCATCAGTTGGATGAACAAGTGGGCATGTTGATTTGAATTGAAGGATTAGTGATATTCATACCGAGACTGACAGCCCCTATCCTCCATTCTCTTCTCAAGTTTCTTATTCCAACTCTTATGTTTCTACTCAATCTGAACACCCTGGAGTGCATGTTTTGACTGCTAATGCTTCAATGAGTTTCAAACCAGTATTTAAAGACAAGTACTCTCCTGGTGAAGGCAGCATTAACTCTTTTCTCTATCTATATGAGAAGGCTTTAAGTGAGGCCACAGGTCTTCAAAAATGAATTACTTTCCTAATTGTCTCATTTGATTGGCCCAGGATATCATGGTACCCCACTTAATGACTTGCTCCACTTGGTCTCAGGACAAAGAAGTGCTAATCAAAGAATTTGAGAGTGAGCAAAACTTATCCTCTCAAAAACAGGCTTTTATGGATATACAACCCCACCAGAATGAATATATCTAAGATGTTGCTCATTGGTTCTGATGGAAGCTCAGACTATGGTAGCTTGTAATCAGTTAAATTTGGATGATGCGATTACTGCAGCCATGTATGCTTTTACTTCTAGGACTCAGATGCAAGTTTACCTTCTTGGTGTAAAGAAAAATTTCAGAAGTATATTAGACATCAAGGAGGCCTTGTTGGAATTGCCTCCTAATTTTCTGAAAAACCCCAAGTTTATGAGTCTTCAAGACCTAGTTGCCCTAGAGTTTACACTGTGCCTGAGAATATTAGATCAGTTCAATGTAATTACTGTCATTGATATTTCCATACTGAGGATTGTTTTTATAAGAAAGAAGCTGATGAGAAAAAGAAAAAGGATAAACACAGTAAGATTCTCCACATTGACCTTGATATGAGTATGCAACAAGAACTTTGAAGACCTGTGGAGTATAATAAAGATGAACTTTCCTCCTATTCCTTGCCCTCCTTGTTGGCTTTATCCTCTCAGTTTGGAAGCACCAATATCTACATTAGTTTTTGAGTGAATCAGGTCAACGTTAAGGCTATCATTGATACTGGATCCCCAGTGAATGTTGCCTCATTGAGATTTACTGAATGAGCCAAGTTAACGCCTGATATTTCCCATTATGAAGAATATGGTACTGTGGGATCTCAGAGTACTTGGTCAATTGGAGCTTTTTCAGCAATTCCTCTAAGTATTGGGAAGTTAACTTTTATGATTCCTGCTATTGTCCTCAATGATTTTTGTTATGACCTACTTTTGAGGACTCAATTTTTGCGAGAATTCAATGGAATTATTAACTATCCAATTCATAAATTTCACTTTTGTGGTATAGAGTTCCTTTACTGTTATCCAAATATGCTCATACCAAACATCAGTTGTGTCTGTTGGAGGGGTCTAAAAGATATTATTCAATTTAATACCATGTTGAAGACCCACATGTAAAATTACCCTCTCCTTTAGCACTTATCGAATAAGGGAATCCCTTTTTCTCTCCTGAGAAACTAGTTATCACACCTAAATTGCAGGTAATTATCAATACTTCATTGCATTTTTCTATTCCTAAAGGACATTTGTTACAATTCCAAGGCATTTTCAACCCTTCTGCTAAAAATCTTGCCTTGACCTTGAGTATTGGATTATACTTTTCTGGTTCATTATCTGTTTTATTGACAAACCTTAACAATGAACCAAAAACAGTAGATCAGAACCGTCCCATTGCTTATATCAAGTTGTTACCCTTATCTCAAATCTATGATGTTAAACCTTTTGGAAGCTTACACAATATTGGGTTAGAAAGTGATCAGGAACTTTTCAGGGTGGGGTTTGCAATTGTAAAACACCTCATTAAGGATCAGGAGAGACAAGTAATTCAATTATCAGAAGAATACGCTGACATTTTTGCCAAGCATACTCTCAATTTTGGAAAAATGAAAGGTGTAAAGCATTGGCAGTTGCGGCTACAGCTGCCCCAGCCAACACCCTCCTCCGCCAGCAACTCCATAGGGCAATGGAGCCCCTTGTTGAGGGTATTCCTAACCCAAATTTTCTCATGATTTTGAGGAAGATGCAAAGTACAAAATTGAGGAGCTTGCTTTTGGTGCGATCCATGCTTGCATTGATGCAGCAAAAACTTCTTTTTTCAACCCAATTATCCCCAAACTCAATGGCGCATCAAATCATTTACTTGTGTGCTGGCTCTCATCAATTTTGCTGAGCATCAACTTGCTCAATATGTTGAGGCGATGGACACCGCTGGCCTCATTAACGGAGAAAACTTCCAACTATATCCCCTTATGCCCCATGTCGCTGATGCTCCCACCCTGATGCTGTCCCCCGTGGTCTGCCAGCTAAAGCGGGCACTGGACAAAAGTTTCCCCAAAGCCTCCTCGCCATCTGATATGGCTTCCTAGACTGATAACCTAGGGGCTATATTAGGAATTTTAAATCTATAATAATCCTTTTTTTGGCCCATTTGTGAATAAAGATGTGTGGCGGCTCCCCCTTTTGGGTTGGGCACCACTAGTACTAAAAAAAGAAAGGGGTAAAGCATTATGTTAAAACTGGCGATCATCTTCATATTTGTACTAAACCTTATTGTAAATATAAGGTGGAAGAAGCCCAAGTCACCAAAGAACTGCAACAATTACTGGAGGCTGGATTATTGAAACCCTCCAATAGTCCTTGGGCCTCTCCATTGCTGTTAATTAATAAAAAAGATGGTTCCCATTGCGTGATTTTGGATTATTGTAGATTGAATGCTATTACTCATCAAGGTAGTTATCCATTACCTCAAATTGATGACTCTCTTCAGTTATTGGCTGCTTTGACTTATTTTTCTGTAACAGATTTAGCCAGTGGGTACTGGCAAATTGAATTATCCCCAGAAGATCAGGCTAAGTGTGCCTTAATATCCAGTGAAGGTCTATATGAACCAATCCACATGCCACAAGGATTGAGCAACATGCCAGCAACTATTCAATGGGCCATGGATAGAATGTTATGAGATTTAAAACTAACCTGCATTTTAGTATATTTAGATGATATCACTATGTTTTCCAAAACATTTAACGAGCATTTGGGTTATCTAAAAGAAGTCTTTACCCGAGTTTGGAACTCTTCCTAAAGCTCAAATCTTCCAAATGTTCATTCTTTCAAAAGGAAATGGAATTTTAAGGACATCAGGTATCTGCTAATGGGATTAAAATCCTCTCATCCAAAGTTCAAGCTATTCAACGAATGCCTTCTCCAACCTCCCTGTGGGATATCCAAGTTTTTCTCGGCATGGTTGGGTATTATCATCAATTTATACCCATGTTTGCTGATATAGCTGAACTGTTATTCCACTTGTTATAAAAAGGGGTGCCATTTGAGTAAAGTAAGCTCAGGAACAATCGTTCAATTCTCTATTAATGGCTTTGACTAAGGCACCTGTTTTGATTCATCCTTGATTCAATAAGCCATTTTTCTTGCATACTGATGCCAGTAATGCTTCTATTGGAGCAATTTTATCCCAATGTGACACAGAGCAAAATGAACACCCTATTGCGTTCTACAGCAAAACTTTTCCAAAGGATGAAAGAAACTACAGTATAATGGAGCGTGAGCTTGGCAGTGATTTTAGCTATTAAGCACTTCCATCCTTTCTTATACGGTAATCATTTTACCGTTATTACTGACCATTATTCTTTAAGATGGTTGTAAAATATAAAGGATCCTGATGGGAGATTGGCTCGTTAGGATCTAAGATTGCAAAATTAAATTTTTGAATTGTGCATCATTCAGGTGCTAAACATCAAAATGCTGGTGGTCTGTCCTGACTACCTATACTGACCTTAGATCTGAGAAAGGAAAAACTCTTATATAATCTGATTGGATGGCTGGAATTGTGGGGCCAAGAATCTGAAGAGGACTGGGCCTTTTTAAAGAATATCACCAAAGATACCATGATTTGAGAAGGAGCCTTGTATAAACAGGTCAAGTCCAAATGTTTACCCTTTTGCACCCAAATTCAAGATTTCATGCTGTTATGGAGGGACATGAGCAAGTAGGGCATAGAGGATTAAAATAGACTCAAGAATGGTTGAAAACTTGATATTATCGGAATAACATGACTGAATTCATTCAAGAGAACCTTAACTCATGTCTCATTTGTAAAAGCCATGGAACCACAACCTACTTATCAACATCAAGTTATTCCCCTGGCTAAAGCATTTGAAGTGGTAAGCATTGATGTGTTAGACCCTTTTATCTGGGATTACATGGCCATCAGTACACTATTATGGCAGTTGATCACCTCACTAAATGGTTTGAGGCTATTTCCATTGCCACTCCTTCTGTTAAAACTACTGCGCTGTTCCTTTACCAACACATCATCACCCAATATGGGTGTCCCAAAGTCCTTATGTTCAACAATGGGACTAATTTTACCTCCCAACTATTACAAAGATTATCCAATTTATTTAATACTACCCAACGTAATGTTGTTTCTTACAATCCATCTATGAATGGAACCATTGAATGAGTCAATGGAACTCTAGTCTCAATTTTAAGAAATATGGCTTCTACTGATCCCTCTCAGTGGAACTTCTATTTTCCAAGTGCCTTATTGCTTATCAAATAAATTATCATTGGATTATCAAGATGTTGCCTTTCAAATGCATATATGGGCATGATCCCTCCGTCTCTTCTAGTATTCAAGCCATAATCAAAGAAAGTATACCCAAAAACTCTGATTTAGTTATGATAAATCTAGATGATAAAATTATTCATCTTCAAGCTCAAGCCATGAAATTGATTAAAGTAACTACTCAAAAGGAGACCCTAAGAAGCAATCAGCATAAACCCGTCTTATTTGATAGAAAGTTGGGGATTTTGTTATGTATTATCACTCTTTGCCTGGTGGACATAATGAAAAGTTAGGATCCAACTGGTCTGAACCATATCAAGTTATATTTTGAAAAGGACTAGAATACTTGATTGTTCATGTGGATACTGGTATAGTAATAAACCAAATTCATCCCAGTTTTTAAGAATTCACCCTCCTCTGTGTTTAATTCTTGAGGGGGAAGTGTCAGGATTTTGTCAAATTCTCTTGATTCTGAAAACTCTACTTCATCAATTTCACCAACACTATTGGAAGGAGAGAGTAAACTATCTCGATTAATCAAGGCTAATCAGGAAAATCAGTCTCATCCCAATCAAGGGATAAAAGATTTGATCACTCAATGATTAATTAGATCAAACAGATAATGTACTGTTACCAAACCTATAAATATTTCATCTTTCTGATAATATAAATTAGGTCGATTTATAACCTGTTTTTCCTTTTATTTATCATTTTTGGAGAATACACTTGAAGTAACTTTGAGAGAAAACCTTCCCCATAGGAAGTGTAATTCAAAACTTCCAGAGATAGTATTTACTGAGTGTATAGCAGTATTATTAGCCAAATCAAGGGTATAATAATTTGTGCCAATAAATCAGGAAATTATTTCTTGTTCACGATGAGGGGGATTGACAGGTTTGCCTCATCTAATCGAACTTTGGTCATTTCTTTAGGATTATCTGAGTCTCGAATCTTCTCCACAAGTTGTTGGGTGTATGGCTGAGCAACTTCTTTGATTATCTTGGGGTTGATCCCCTTCACCCCAGATCTTGTTAACACATTCATGTCCAAATTGACTACTTGATACAGCTGATCCTGCACATCTTCATCCATGAACAGATCACTGATGTCAATTCCATTGTGCATAATATTGGGAGGAACAGGCTTCTCTGCAGCTCTAGACTGTTCCCCGTATAGGCCGCAGGCCCTTTTCCTGACTCCTTTACAGTTGCAGACTCTTTCACTTGGACCACGTTGATTTGATCCTTGGGTTTTTTTGCAATGTACAGAAAAATTTCCCTTCCCTCCACACTGGTAACAGACTTTCTCCTTCTTATTAATCCATTTAAAGTCTTTGGGCTTATTTCCTGGCATGTTTCAACTATTCATCTCCTTAGCGCCCTCATTCCCCTTCGTGGAATTCAAATTTTTTACTGGATTCTATTTAAAACATTTATTTAGGGCATTGAAGGTAGCTCCCAAGATTTTTAAATTGTCTACCATCTGAGAGTTAGTTATTTCCATTGCAAACATGGAAGACATCATCTGATGCAAATCATGGTAGGGAAAAGGGCTGCTTGTAATGCAATTTGGACATCAAAATCATCCAGCACCTTTGTTCAAACCAGGATTTGCAATTCCTGGTAGAGACATTTGGTGAAGCTTGCTAAGGATTTATTTATGGAATTGAATGCCCATAAACTCTTGTTTGCACTTTGGCATGTGCGTCAGGCTTCCAAATTCCTTCATAATGACTGCTTTGGCATCTGAGTACAGCCAGTTGTCTCCCTCTAGATGGGGCAACACTAGGTTTTGACAATTGGTATTTAGGCAATTCATCAATGTCGATGCCTTTTGATGATTGCTGTATCCATGCATTGCCATATCAAACTATTGGAATGATGCTGGGGCGTTATCCTGATGGAAAGTTGGCAATTTTGGTGTCACTTTAAATTCCTCTGAGGTTTCTATAGCCACCTCTCTTGGTTTGGCTACTTGACTCACTTGGGAGTAATTTTGGACATCATCTCCAAAATAGTGGTAAAAGCGGGTGGCATGTTTCTTGGTGTAGTCATCTTTCCAATTAGCATTTGGGAAGTTCTTTCTTCAGCATCAGTCACCATATATGGCTCACATTTGCATTTGTGAGTCGTCAACTCCTTGACCTGTTTAATCATCCTCTCAATATCTGCGCTGAATGCTCTTATATGAATGCAATCCACTTCACGCTCCATTTTCAGAAATAAGACTTCTCAAACTAAGTCCCCTTCTTTCTTCTTCAATGATGAAACTTTTCTAAGTAACACATTTCCAAAACTTGTGACATTATCGACCCCTTCCTCCATCTTGGTGACTCCTCCAAGGGTGCAAATTCTTGATGATCTGCCAACTTCAGGGCGTTCTTGTTAATGGTTGTCAACTCCATCCATAGTTTTCTTATTTCATCCTTTTATGACATAACGTTTTAATATCTTCTACTCGACTACATCCCTGTATTGAGCGCCAATTGTTAAAATTTATAGATTTACTGATTATTCTCAGCTAATAACCCCTATAAATGTATTAACTGAACAGGTTCAGTTGTTGTGAAATTCTCTGCATTATTTCAATATTGAAACATAGTTGTTGATAATAGTAAGGAGACTATTATCCATAGTTGAATTAAAGTACTAGAAATTGGTCCAACTCTCGCCAGTATTTCCTCTCAAAATACTTATGATGTCCTGAATAGGGATTTGTTCCCTGGTACTGCATAACTCAATCCATGCTCAGATCCCTGTTTACAGCTTCTCTCTATGACATGCAGTTGGCAGCAATACCCAATTTAATTCAGCTTCTTCTCTGGATCCTCACTCAGATCCTTACTCTTTATCCTAAAGAGTCTCCCAATTAGAGCACACAGCAATAATTTCAATGAGAAAGAATAAAACTCAAAATGGATTCTGTTAAAGTATACCAAAATACTATCTGGTAATTACTTAATCACTTAATTATTTAATTACTTAATTACTTAATGTTTTATTAGTTGTTTTCTTTAGGAATTTATAGTGAGAAATTTGGCATTCAACCCTCAGTTGGCACCTCCTTGATGAAATGGCAGCTGTTGCCATTGAATTACCCATCTTCATCTCAGCAGCGATGGTCTTCCCCATCCTGGCTAGGAATCTGTCATTGGACATCCTTGAGACCTAAAAAAAGAGTTTGAAACTATATCCCTAACATTTTCCTCCTGATCCATACAAACCAACCATATTTGGCTAGCAAACTTCTCATGTAATGGGACTTGTTACCCATTAAGGCAGGTTGTAAACCAACTAATTGATTTTCTAGTTGCAAGGCAGCATCACTTGCCTTGCAACTTGATCCTTAAATTCCCAATTAGTCAGTGATTAAACCTGAACAAAGCAATCAGTACACCTGATAGTTAATCAACTATCAAATGCCCCTATTTCATTAGTAACTCTGTCCAATGAGATCTTAAGCATTTTTCTGGATTGATCCCCAATGGATCTGACCTAGGCAAATAACCTAAAATCACCCAAACATTATTACCCCAAAATCAGGGTCAACTAATATACAATTCACTTCGCATTAAGGAATTATCCCTAGCAAACTCTGGTAACCTAGTCAGCTGGAAATATGGGCAAAAATCCCAACATTGATCTATCATGCTCATCATAGAGGCCATTATCCACCTTTTCCTAGCTTAATCTGCCACAGTTTGGCATAATCTGCGCCATTTTGGTCACAATCAGTATCTTACTATTTAATAAAATGATCTTCCCTATTAAAACATATTACCCAACAGTCACAATCCTTGGAGGGGTTGTTGCCCTTATACCTCTCCTACCCTTGGGACTTGCCTCAGTAAGACCCGAAGTTGCCCCTACTGCAGACTTCTGGCTTGTTGCAGGGGCCTTTGGTATGTTATTTAAATAGATCATCCCTTAAATTAATCTCAAAGAACCTTCATAAAAGTCACTAGAGTAACTTAGCCTCTGTCATTCTGTACCATCAACTGGGCACTGTCAAACCCCTCAAGATGAGCATTCATCTCCAAATTAGCTGCATCCCTGACTTATTCAACATGGAGGTTCTTGAACCCTCCTTTTGGATAATGAGCGTAATTTCACTCCATAGGTAATATAGTACTGTTCTCCTTATTTTGAACTATTTAAATATTCACTGCCCTTATAATACATTAAATAATGAGGTAATAGAATGAGAAAATGGTGCCCTGATTTCTATTCTTAAAAATAGCTATGACCAACACAATACAATGAAACTATTATTTTCCAAGAGCTCTTCTGGTGGATAGAATAATTACCACAAAGTAATAAAAATGTCACCTTTCCAGGCCCTTTATGGGCGTGAGCCTTGACTACCTAGCAGTGTTCAACTCTTTTTAATGGCATCTATACCAGATATTGGCATTTTTAATATGAGAGCCTTGTCTCATAAAATTATCCATTTACAAGCAATTAACACCAATGACTTTATATTTATAATATCCATGTAGACCAATTGATCTAATGCCTGAAGGCCTTCTTTGCCAGTTTTTCAAATATAGGTTACTTTTATTTTTCTATCACCACCACCTAGGGTTGTCTCAACAAACTTAATGTTTTCTGGCCAGGCCCTTATTGCATTATAGATTGTCAGACATTTACCTTTGCAGACTAAAGATAATAATGCTGTAGGTCAAGTTCTTCTGAAAAAGGGAAATGTCAGCCATTTGCAATATTCTGATGTCATTAAGAGCTCATTTATTAAAATTAATAATAAAAAAGTTGAGAAATCAGTCAAAAGTCCCTGGCTGATTCTCAGTGGAGCCCCATTAATTGGGGAACACCAGTTTGAAACCTGTATGGGCACTTATAAAATTAGCTGGTCAGATTACTCCAACCTTACCACAGACTTTGGGAGAATCATTGGAAGGCACTCCCCCAACCCCAATGAAGTCCTTCAATGCACCTGCACGAGGGACCCCCCCCCTTTATAGGCTTGGCAGAGGTCCCCCAAGGTACAAGAATTTTCTCAGGTGGTGATTGGCTCAAGTTTATAAAGATATTACCTCACGGTTATGTTTGGGCCAATCAGAATTCCTCTTCCTTCACTCCGCTGCCCTGATGCAAGTTCCTGAGCTATGATATACTATTTCTGTATATTTCCTAATCTGGACTCATGCAGGCTATTCTGAGCATGTTCCCAAATTCCCCCTCGGCCTTTGAAATCACTTTAAATACTAGATAGTCAGAGGTTGAGGAGTATCATTTTTCCCCTTATTGTGCTAGTAATAAAACCCATAAAAAACCAATTTTTATAGCACTTTCTTTTTAAATTTAATTTTATTAAAAATATTTGTGGAAACCAGCCAGTGTGAAGCACCAGTGAGCAAAAATCAGCTGGTTTCCCACATACATAAATCTTGATACAAGTACTCTATTGCTAATGTCACTCATAGTACCATAGTTAGTCAAGTCCATAGTAGGTTTTTTGACCTTATATCTCCATATAACAGGATTTTGAGGGTGAGGGCATTGCTGGAGTCCAAGATAGAAACAAGTTGAACTTACCACTAGATAATTGAGTCTTGGTAAGCTGATCTACAATCAGATCATTTCTGAATCTAAATCTCTGACTAAAAATGATAGAAGGAGAAACAAACTGAAAGCATAATGAGATGTGATTGCTTTAATCAACTTAAAGACAAATTTGCTAATTGACTTCATGATTTTCCGTGCCTAGAATTTGAAGCGATAAGAAAAATGGGGTTACAAATCTTCAGGCGATGGAGATCAACAAAAGCCTTTGTTTGGCTTTCAATTTGGAAGGACCAGAGGACCCTAATTGTGGGGAACCTAGGTAATTCAATCATTTTAGAGCTCCCACACACTTTAAGTTATCAAAAGTCTAAACTATTAAATTATTCTTATTCATATCTATCTTGTTGAATGCACACTTTAGTTACATATCATATTAGTTTTAGGAAATCATTGCTTATAAGCTAGTCCTGACCTCCTTGAGAGAAACTAGAATATCTGTGTCTACAGCTCTGAGCTCCATAATTAAGAATTTTAGACTAATGAGTATCTTGAATCTGAGACCCATTTTCTATACAAATATTATGAAATCTATATCATAATTACCAGAGTAAAACTATCAAAATTTTATATGCCATTTTTTATTGAAGTTTAAGGGAGGATACCCCAGTGGTAGAGTAGGACCCTCTATCACTGCCTCCCGAGTTCGATCCCGGTAATGGACTTTGGGTAGGGGACGATTTTGACTGTGTTGGTTTTGCGCGCCAATGCCCCGAAACGAGATAGCGAATAGCAAAGGCGGTCCATGGAGTTCCTGGCCTATCATACGCCGCGCATGGAGGTTTTCCGAGTTTTATCCTCCTTTCCCATTTTCTTCACTTCCCTAATCGGTGCGGTACCGTCCCCAGGTCGGCCCACCTCGAATAAAATTTAAATTTTTTATTGAAGTTTAGCTTTGTTCTTTTAAACCATCTTTTCCTTCTCTTATAATTATCCTACATATAAAACTATATTTATTCAAATTTATAGTATCACAATATAAGGGGAGGATACCCCAGTGGTAGATATGGACCACCACTGCCTCCCCGAGTTCGATTCTGGTACAGAAACTTTGGGTAGGACAATTATAACTTTGTTGGCGTTGCGCACCAATGCCCCGAACCGAGATAGCGAATAGCAAAGGCGGTCCAAGGAATTCCCGGTCTATCATGCGCCGCGCATGGAGGTTTTCCGGATTTTATCCTCCTTTCCAATTCATTCGATTTTCCCCTTAATCGGTGCGGTATCGTCCCAGGTCGGCCCACCTCGAATAAAATTTAAAAAATATAGTATCACAATATAATATCACATTTTTTTAAAAAATTCACAATATATCTCCTATATGAAAGTTTTATAACTTGCAATAATAAACATAATGATGTATATTGTACCATTTTAAGTTTTAATGCTAAATAAACAGCGGACAATCTTTCTTGTGACATCTGCTACTTGCATTTTTGGTTGTAGCTTTATCAATGTTAATGAAACTTAGAGATTTTTTTGTTTAAAGTTATATTATAATATGAACAGGGAAAATAGTAGCAAAGTGAAAATATAAATCAAACTTTATTTAGAACATGAGACGATTGTAATTAGGTTTAATAAGATTTTCCTCTATTTGTGATTTAGTATTTTAAAAATAAAACATGGATACTAGCTTTTTTGGTGGCTTGTTTAAATAACAATTTGTTCAATGCATATAACTTACAGTTCAGTAACTGATCTGCGGACCCACTTTTTACTCTGTTACCAACATAAAATTTATACGATTTTAGACGAAATTAAATGTAGCAGCTGAGATGACATTTACATCAACTTTTTCGAATTTGGATATTAACACTGGGCCGAGTAAATCGCCTTTATTAAATTAACTCTGGTTCTCTAACAATTTTGTCAATATGTCAATTCCTCCCTCACAAACATTATATATTAAGAATTTAAATGATAAAATAAACAAGACAGGTATAGTATATTTTTTGACTTCTTTTTTCTGACAAAAAAACTTTAGTTCACTTAAATATTCTTTTGCTTTTTCTTTATAGCATTAGGAGTTTTTGTTTTATTTTCTTTACGTCGTTGTTTTGTTTTTCATGAAACCCTCTTACTTTTTCATAATATACCTCTTTCTTCTTTTTTAACAACTTGTTTGCTTATAGATATTAAACCACACCTCCAGTGCTTTTATTGCTTGCTTAGTCGAATTCGCCTTTAATAAAACCTTACATTTTTCATTTTTTAGAACTTAAGAAGAATCTATACACATTATTCATTACCTATGGGCGAGTAATAGATATTGTTGCCTCAAAACAACCTAAAGCCAGAGGTCAAGCCTTTGTTGTCTTTTCCGATATAACTTCAGCGTCAGCAGCTTTGAGATCTCTACAGAGATTTTGCTTTCTTGGAAAAGAAATGGTAATTATAAGGTGGTTTAGAAATGATATAGTATTTTATCTATGTTTTTAAGTTTTTTATTCAAACATCCTAAATTTAGAAATTAAACTATGCCAAAACTACTTCCAATATAATAAAACGACTTGAGGGATCATATAAAGTGGAAATCGCTGCATCTCAACCTGTTGCGCCCGTGGTGCAACCTAGCGATTCTGCAGGTATTTACGAAAGCTTTTAACGCTTATTTTTTAGAAAAACGACCAGCTGAGGAAATTGAAGAGACGGATGAAGGTAAATTGAACTTATCTTTAAATTAAATTTTTAGCACCAAAGAAAAAATTTCAAGGTGACGATGAAGAAAATGAGCCTCATAGAGTTTTGTATGTTGAAAATCTGCCGATGGGAGTTACTGATGAAGTAGTTGCATATTTGTTTCAGCAATACAGCGGGTTTAAAGAAGTTCGAATGGTGCCAGGAAGGCCCGATTTGGCTTTTGTTGAATTTGAGCTTGCACAGCAAGCTGCTGTAGCAAAAGAAATATTGAATGGATTTAAAGTTACAGCGGAAAATCCTATGAAGATCGTCTTTGCGAAAAAATAAAATAATTTAAATTAACTTAATAAAAAGTGCCTTAGTACGAATCATGTTAGCTGTAATGTGCTGAATGTAGATAATTTTTATACAACTTAGAATTGTGGTCATACTAACACTCAAAAGTTAGTTTATAAGCGTTAAAAACGTGCAAAATTATTGCTAACAAGCTAGAAACTATAATTTTGTTTATGCATGTTTAAAGTTTTGCTAAGTATGCTTTAAATTTGTTAGTGTTTTATTTAAATTTTAATATCTTTTTATTAGCAGCTAAAAAGATATTATAATTTTTTCTATTCTTATAGTTTATAAACTAAAGAACAATAGTTTTGAAAAAAATAGATCTTAAAGTTGCACCAGGTGATAAATTTTTGGACAAAATTGTCATAAATCAGCTGAGATATAAAGTCGACAATAAAATATTGCTTAAAAGACAATTTGAAGTTTATTAAGTACCTCAAAAGTTATACTGACCAAAAGTTGCAAAATACAATAATTTAATTAATGCTATTCAATTTGTATGGTTTGTAAAAATATATCAACACTCTAAATATCTCACCCAAAGATTTATTGGTGGGTAAGGTATATTAGTGTGAGATACTTTGGTAGTGTAAGTCCAGGGGAATGTCCCCTGCACGTAGATCAGTTGCTCTTCCCATTTCCAAGAAAAAAGGGGCTGAGGAGGGCAGCCATACCCTTTGTCACCCAGGGCAACCTCGCCCACATGGTAGACAAGTGCTGGGTAATGGCCTTCCCTCTTTGGACCTCTCCCCCGGTACCTTTGCTCACCTCATCTGTACTTGTTAGCCGGATTAAGGAAATCTGTGCCAAGATCACTGAATTAAATTGATCAGTCCAAAACTGATGGAAATCAAGCCAGACAATCAGAATCCACATAGTCAAAAAGGGATGAAGATTGAATTATTGGCCAGAATTGCCAACAGTTTCAATTTGCCCAGCAGTGTGATTGTCAAAATTAGCCCCATCTCAGAATCATTGGGGATGATCCCTGATGTGCAGCTCTCATCCAGCAAATTGGGAGTTATGGCCAACGCAGCACTTTTGACCAAACATATGGTCCAGCAACTGAGCATGGGTGGGTTGGGCATCCCAAATCTGTTCCCAACCAAGTGGGACCACCCCTATGTGGGGTGGCCCTGGGGGATTCCCATTGCTTTTTGGGCCAGACACTGTCACACCAACTGCTGGAAATGCAGTTGAGTCTCAGTTTAGGTATTCAAGATCAAACTGAAAGTAACTCAGCTTGCCACTGAATCCTTTGATACCAGTTCCTATTGAGCTTATCTGCCCCTATCCCCAAATAATTTGCCAGTTAGGTTGAACTTGAGGTACCCAATCCCTGCTTGTTTCTGCATCAATTGACCAATATTTAATCAGTTGCATCACACTGAGAAAATTGTCAGTCAATTTTCTTCCTTTATTTTCTATTAAAAAATCCTTTCCTCATCTTTAGTTATTATGTGGAAAAATAAACTGCCCTTTCTGCTGGAACTCTAATACCCCTCAGGGTTATTGGCTATATTTGTATGGTATTTTATTATATGCTTGTATGAGATTATAGCTCATCAGCAAGTAGTGGTGAAACTCCTCTCTAGTTTCATATCTGTCACTCTATCAGCAGTGCCTTTGGCATTCTGGTTTGCCATTTGGGTGCTCCAGCATCTAGGCTGGCAGGCTAGTCTAATTCTAACTTTCTGTTTGCCTGACAGATAGACTTAGTATTATAGGTTAAAATTAAATTTTATTTGAGGCATGCCAACCAGGGGATAGACAATACTAATACAAAGCAATAAAACCTAAAACAAATGAGTGACAAAACAAAACCAAAATAAAACCTCCAACCAGGCAAGGAGTGGAGAACCACTAACCCACCATGGCAGAGGGGGAGGGAGGGTTGGGCAGCTTAATGTCTGGCACAGCAGCAACAAAATCACTGACCTGATCAAAGAGGTGGATATAATCTGAGAGCAAGGGTGTTGGGGCATCAGCATGGTGCAGGTTGATGGCATTAAAAAAGGATTAAGATTCACATATTAGCCTGGAGGTGAGCTTCTACATATTATGCAAGATGATGTTCAGCTTGGAGGCAGGCATCTGGGAGTAGTGTGAAATTGGAAAGACTTTTCTTTGTGATTTTTGTTTTTGGGTTAAATTCTGAAAGGCTAGAAACATAGGTGGCAATGTTGGCAGTGGTGTAGGCCAGCTTGGTGATTTCTTCCCACACTTCTTCAGGAAAATCTAGGGGGAAGTTAGGCAGATGTAACCTAATGTGAGTTCATAGGCACATTTTGCTGTTGCGTTGTGGAGGAAGGGATTATGGGGGTGAGTCCACTGCTGATAAGGCAAGCTAGTGGTCACTTTAGAAGGGGATGGCATTGGGTTTAGGGGCATAACATATGGGCAGGAGAGGATTACAAAAACAGAATTAAGAAACTCAAACAAGTCATAACCCTCCGTGGGGCTTTCACCTGATTCATCCTCCTCATTCATGACAATTGCACCTGATTTATCAACCTCATTCAAAAAGCTAAGGGTTTTGGTTAATATGTTCAGACAAGGATGAATAAGGGTGGGTGGTGGTTGGTAAATGGGAAGTTGGTTGGTGGTAAACAGTGGTCCAAGCCTGATTTCAATTGGTGGGTTGGAATGCAGGTGGGTAATTGTGGCTGGAGGATTTAAATGGAGTAGAATTCCCACTCTAGCCCTGCAAGTGAGGGCACTAGGGGGAGGGGGCAACAAAACACCCCATTCAGATGCCACTGACAAGAGGTCAGAAACAGCAGAGGGACCAGCATGGGTGCAGGACTTCTTAGAAAGGTCAAGCCCAAAACAGAGTGGACAAATTTGTAGCTCATTGTTGAACCGTGCAAAAAGAAATGCTCTGGTGCTGCAGCGATGTGAGCATGGGGGGTTTGTTGGGTGATTGTGGGATTATGTGGGATGATAGTGGCAGTGGCGTGAGGGGCTATAAGGCGCTCAGCCCCAGAGGGACTGTGAAGATGAGGATTGTCATGGTTTCAGCTGATAAGAATTAGACTGAGCTTCCAATCAGGGTGTGTGAGCACCCAGTGGAGAGCCCAAAATGCCTTTGGCACAGCGGTCTGAGTGACTATGAAGTTCTGAGGATTGTTTGCTTGATAATTGGTATCCTTCATGCTTAATTGGGATGAAGTTCTACCAGATGATCCTCAATATTGCCAGTGACTTATGGTATATTCACCGTTCAGAAACTCACTAGGCCTATTAAAATAGCCCCAACTCTTCTGGTGAATTTTAAGCGTAATTTTCCCAACATAATTGGGAACTTTTTCTGAGTCGGGTTTCAATACAAGCTGTGCTTTCAGCTTGTTGACACATCTCCAAAGGTTATACTCTGCTAAAACCAGGAAAATGATAAAATAAAAGATCTTTTATATGCAGAATATTTATTTGATAATAAGTCATTAGGCCAGGCGCCAGTATTTATACCTCTAGGGCATCTCTGGGCCACATTTGAGCACGCAATTTCAACCTATATTTTACCACCTCAGTTTGGCCCTTGAACTGATATGACTGAGACCTATTCTTAGGTTTATTGGTGGCAAAATACACTCAAAATTGGGAGGATTTCAGGGACAAAAATTGTGATAAAAACATGCAAAATTGTTCTTTTATCTTCTTGATTTGAGTTTCATCATACTGCTGATGAAATACACCTTCTGTGAAATTCTTGCATCAATTAAAGTAGATGATGTACCCCTAATCAGGACTTCGGCAGGCCTCTCTCTCAATAGCACTAGGTACTTCCTGTTGGGCAGTCCATGTGCAAGTGCTATAGTGCCAATTACACGGATTGACATACAAAGTTTACACTAGGGTGGGAATTTGATTACGTTGTCTTTCATCTGATTGTCCATGGGACTTTTAAACTTTAACTTCAGGTTAGTCCCAAAGGATTTTGTATACTAGTTGTTTGATTATGTTCCTGATAATTGGGACCAATTTCTGAGATTTGCTGCAGTGATAATCGGCCATAATGCACAAGTGTATTTGGTAAGCTTTTTGATAAAATACTTGATTGAATTGACGTTGAGATATTTGGTCTGAGCCATGTAGTTGCAATAGGCTTTAAGGTGAGAATAAAGGTATTAGCTTGAGCATTGGGAGGATAATTGGCCCAATCTGATGGTTGCCAAAGGGTTTATTTTTGAGTTAACCACCAAAATCTGACAGTGACTTGAATAAGTGGGGTTCTATTGGGGGCGTGAAGGAAGCAAAAGTTCATTAAAGTACCAAAGGCCCCCAAGGCAAACCAAATGGTTGTGATGGGGGCAACTGCAAGTCCTGTGGGGCAACCCCCAAGGGTGGGGGAGTCAGGGAGAATGACAACTCCTCCAGGGCTCGCAGTTGCTGGCCTTCAGATTTGGATGAATGAGCTCACATGCCAAAGGAGGGTGGCACAAGAGCTGTTACTCAAACAGGGGTGAGAGCAGAGGGGGATGAAACCCACAAAGAGCATTGGGGCTGAGCTACCCCTGAACGGGGTGCTCCAGGACCCACGGTTGGGCTTGACCATCAGCGGATGGACCATGTAGGGGTTCCACCTCCACAGGCAGTGGAGCAGAGGTGCCCTGGTGCTGCTCCAACAGGGGAGTGGCTTTGGGAAAACTAGCAGTGGACCAGATGGGAGGGTGTCGAGATTTTTGCCCATATTCCCGGCCTGCTAGATTACCAGGAATTACTAAGGGAAAATTCCCTAAGGTGAAGTGAATTGGAAATCAGTTGACCTAGATTTTGGAGTAACAATGTTCAGGGGATTTTGAGATATTCGCCTGTTCATATCTGTTGGGGATTGATTCATATGTATGTTTAAGATCTTGTTGGGCGGAGTTGCCAATGAAATAGGGGCAACTGATAGTGATTAACTATTAGGTGTACTGATTGGGATTGGTCAGGTTTCATCATCAACTGATTGGTAATGTAAGTAGTAAGTTGTGAGGCGAGTGATGCCATCTGCAACTAGTGAATTGATAAGTTGGTTCATGACCTGCCTTAATGGATAATAAGTTCCATTACCTAAGCAGGTCGCTATCCAAATATGGTTGGTTTGCTTGGATCAAGAGGAAAACGTTAGGGACACGTTTTATGACTCTTTACGTTTAGGTCTCAAGGATGTCCAATGATGGAATCCTAGCCAGGATGGGGAAGACCATTGCTGCTGAGATGAGGATGGGTAATTAATGGCAATGGCAGCCATTTCATTAAAGAGGTGTCAACCAAGGGTTAATGACCAAATCCCACTATAGATTCCCTAGAATTCACTAATAATAAAAAATAAATTATAATAAGACAGAGTTATATAGTTTAAGTAGTAAACCTTATCAGCTTTCAATTATTCTATCCTTCTCAAGGATATTATTGCTGTGTGCGATAATTGGGGTACTCTTTTAGGAAAGTAATGATCTGAGCGGGTCTAGAGAAGAAGGAGAAACAATAAAGGATTGCTGCTGACTGTGTGTTGGAACAAAGAAACTGTCACCAGGGAATCTCAGAGAGGATCAGGTTGGACAGTATGAGGGAATGAATCCCTATATCAAGACATTATAAGTATTTCAAATGGGAATACTGGTCGAGCGTTGGGCCAAGATCTAAGAATTACATTCAACTACAGATAATAGTCATCATATTATTATCAACCAATAATATCAAATACTTTACAACGTGGACAGATTGCACAAGAATAAACCTGTGCAGTAATAAGTTTAAAGAGTTATAGACTGATAATAACCAAAACCAATAAATTTTTAAAAATTGGTGCTAACTACAGGGGTGTAGTTGAGTAAAAGAACTTAAAACATGATGTCCTATGAAGATGTTTCTAATACTGAAAGTAAGTTACTAAGGAAAGTAACTTTAATGAAGATAGAACGTGAAGTGTATCACGTTCATTGGTGTTCACCCAGCTCAGAAGTGGAGCTCTGAGTGAAGAAAATTGAAGATACTCAATATTTGGGAAAAGGACTTGCTCCTAGATATGGAACTATCTAGTGCTGCAAGAAAACCTGTTCCAGCCAACATCTACTTGAGATAAAGAGGATCATCAGGGCCAACTCAGGTTGAAATTGGGTCCACTGGAAATAGTCCCAAGGAACAGCAGGACCAACTTAGGTTGAAATTGGGTCCGCTTTAAATAGTCCTGAGGATAGAGTGTTTAGATGAGGCGTTGGATGAAATAAGAAGCAATCAATCAGGAGAATTGGATTTCCATACCAATGAAGATATGAAGTCAAAACATGAAACGTTTGATCCAAGATAGTGCAGAAAATCGTTTGACTCAATAACACTCAACCAATGATTAGAAGTTGCTGGAGACTAGTTCATCAATTCAGGAGAAATTGGATGAAGCTAATGAGTCCAGAACGACCTGTGTGTAATTAAAAATGGCAATGAATGCCAAAATCGTTTTCAGGAGAAAAATGATTTGAACAAACTGGATGGAACTGTTGGCTAATGAGATACAAGGATCCAAGCATCAGTTGCTGAAATATGAGATTAAATTAGGACCTGTTGGACGAATAACCAGTCGTGATTAAAGGCCTAATATATTCAAGAGTGTTGCCAAAAGTCGGCAAGTGTAGCCTATATTTGAAGAGACAGTGCTGCTGGTCATATAGTGAAGAAGGTCAATACTAATCAGAAGTATTGAGCCTATGAGAAAATAGTTGCAATATTTCCACAGGACCTCTGAACAATTAAATGGTTACGTCCTGAGATTTTGGTCAAGTCCTATAAGAGGCCCATTGAACCAAATGTATGGTTAAATCTTAAGAGGACAAGATTTTGAACTATGATAACTGGTAGGTCAGAGTTACCTAGGACCCAGTTTGGATGAAGGGGAAAAGAAGGACCTCTGAACCTTTTTGTAGGTTGCAAGTCCCATTGCAAAAGAAAAAGAAAATATATTTAAATAGTAAATATCAGTTTTTATGGTCTATAATTTTTGGATTTAGGAAGCAATGAGAAATCTTGATGGCGTTCAGAGGAAATTCCACGATTTTGGGACCATTGATGAGATGAAATTATTGGCTGGGGTAACCAAGAGTATCAACCTATTGGTTGATTGAGAGCAACTTGCTGATCTAATGGAAGGACAGCAAGAGGAGGTTCTCAAATTGTTTAAAAAGTATTGGTAAGAATTCACCTAGGACGACCATGATTTGGGGTGCGTGAGAGATGTGATCCACAAGTTTGATACCGGGGAAAATCTGCCAATCAGGAGGAGATGAGATTTCTGGAATGAGTTGCTAAGAGAATCAATCTATTAGAAGATTTATTTGGGATTCTTCCAGAATTGCTAGCCCTTATTCCATCTGTTGAAGGATCCAAAAAAGAAATTTGTATGGAATGAAGAAGCTCAGAAATCCTTTGATGAGCTATGCTGGTACCTAATAGATTCTATTATTTTTTATATCTGCATTTCAATCGAGAGTTTATTATACAAACTGATGCTTTGTTGACAGCAATTGGTGCCATACTAAGTCAAGTAGATGAACACAGGGACAAACATCCGGTGGCATATGTGAGTTGGACAATCTCAGCCACTGAGAAGAACTATACCATAACTGAGCATGAATGCCTTGCAGTCATTTATGCATGTAAGCAGTTTCAGGTGTACATCCATGGAACGCACTTCAAACTGGTGACAGACCACTCTTAGTTGCGTTGGCTCTATAATTTGAGAGAACCAGAAGGACAACTGGCCCAATGGGCACTTAAGCTACAGGCTTATGATTATGAGATTGTCCACCAAGCGAGGACTTCTCACCAGAATGCAGATGGCTTATCGTGGCTACCAATGGTCCAGATGGTATACCAGCAGGCGGATGAGTTATTCCAGAGAATGGTCGATGGAGGAATTGGGAATGAGCCCTAAGAAATCCAAGGTGCACTTCAAAAAGCGATGGAAAACTCTGAGATCATGGATGGACAAGTGTTTAAGATGATTAACAGGAAGCGATTACTATTCCCAAAGCCATCAGAAAGAGCAGTAATCATTCAAGCTGCTCATAAGGTTGTTGGGCATGGAGGCCTGAGAAAAACAACTAACTATATTCGCCAGTACTACTACTGGGAGTCAATAAACTATGATGTTGCTGACTATCTATCTTGTTGCATGGAGTGCCAGCTGCACAAGCCACATAAGAATACAACTGGATACTGACTGGTCACCCTGGATTTGCCTGGCATACAGTGTCCATCGATATGATGGGACTGCTGATGATGAGCACAGGGGGAGTCAAGTACATAATAGTTGTGATCAATCATCTGATAAGATGTGTTGAGATGAAGGCCCTGGCAAAAGTAGACGCTACCAGCACCACAAAGTTTATCCTGGGACAAGTAGTATATCAACATGGATGCCCGCAGGTCCTGCTTAGCAATAATGGGACAAACTTCACATTTCATGTGATCCCATACTGAATGTATATAATGGGGATCAGAGGAGTCATGTTTGTACCCTACCAGCTGGAGATGAATGGACTGTTAGAACGAGTGAATGGAACGCTGGCTGCATCGCTGAGAAAGCTGGTCACAGGAAGAACTTCTGCATGGGGAATATACATGAATTTGGTGACATTTACCTACAATATCATTCATCATATGGCGACGTGAAAAAACGCCTTTTGAGTTGGTATATGGGAGGAAGGCCACGTTGCCACCGATTTTATATTCTGTGGTGAAACCAACAAAGGGGATGAGTGCTGAACAGTACTTTAACCAATTGTTGAATATCCTAATTGAGATGCAATTGTAAGTATTTAATACTATGTTGAAGAAAAGGATATGAGCAAAATTGACAGACGTAAGAACTGACCGACCTTAGCAGAATATTGAATAGGCAAAAGAGTTGCCTTATGTGATATGCATGGTTTTGGAAGAAGAAACAAACTAGATGCGTTGTGGTTGGGTCCATTTGAGATTATCGCCAAGACAGTGACTGACGCCTACTCCATCAGAATCTCTTGGATGGAAGAGTTGTAAATTGAGTACATGCTAAGTATTTGAGACGATGGATTGATTGAAAAACAAAAGAGTTCCAGAAGGACTGATGAACCATTAAGTTGGTCATGTTCTGATGATTAGGTCAAGTCCAAAAAAGGATCTCTGAACCATAGAAAACTGGTAGGTTTAAGTACCTAGGACCCAGTTTGGGGTAAAAAATAATGAAAGATGGACCGCTGAACTGAGACAAAGTCAAGTCCCATGAAAAAAAGAAGAAAAAAAATAAAAAATGATAAAAGATATTGGTAAAAAAGATTTTTAAACTGCATAGAAAAATTGATATATTTTTATAATTTTTTATTTTTATTTATTATCCTTGATACTGGGATGATTCCGCCTATGTTGCCTCTTGGGGGAGGGAAAATGAATTGCAGTAGGAATGAATATCTCATCAAAATTGATGTGATATCAGATGCTAGCAAGGGCTAGACCTAAACAAAACCAAGTTCTTTGAGTGGACACAGATCCCTGCAAGAAAGCAACTAGGGGAAGAGAAATTGAAATGTTGGAAGAAGCCAATTGTGAAACCCCAGTGCAGGGAGGGAAGCAAAAGTATAGAAAGAGGCAGTTGGCAAATAACCCCAAGTAATCCCAATGTGGTTCTGGAGCTGGAATATTAGTCTTGAGCGCCTGACAACGGGCTTTGCCAAGAACACTGGACATATGGGCTAACAGTGAACAAGGGATACTACATGGGGGTTGCCATTTTATGCCCCCTATTAAAGTTATTAGTGGAAGATACTAATGGTAAGCACCAGAAACGAGATAGTCATGCAAGGAGCAAATGTCATCCTAAATTTGATGACTATGGGCTTCTCAGAAGCTGAAGCTGAAGGAACAGTGAAACCCAGTAGAGGCTGGAAGCTTCGTGGACCAACTTCAAAGAACTTGGCTTGCAAAGAAAAGAGCATAAGTGGAAAAATCCCAAATTAGATGTTCTCAAGATCGGAGGGATTCAGTGTTAGGGATAAAGCATTGGTGACTTGGGATAATAATTTGGCGCAGGAATGTTTGAAATGAATACTGTTACCAATGGTGAGCTCAGTAGCCAAGACAGTGGGTTTGTAGTATTGTCTAAGTTGGAAGAGAAACTCAGGAATCAAGTTCAACCTGGAAAGAAAGGAGTGATCAAGAGTGAAAGGCATAATCTCATGAGCATCCATGATGATGTTTAGTGCATCTGCAAAAGAAACTGAATTCAGGAGAGCTTTGAAATTTAACTCTGGATTTGATGACAGAGGAAGAATCAGCCAAGAGCTCTTTGAAATGATTGCAAGCCTGGTTTCAGAAGGATTGGTTACCATTTGTGCTAATTCGATGGAAGGACTAGCTGCTGGTGCCAGACTAGGTATATGAGTCCTGGAAGGACCATAGAAGAGGTTCCGTTACACATCCTGACTCATCTGCTGGAAGAGCCGAAGATCTTGATAAGACAAACTATTTAGTAGCTGTTGGTACTGCAACTTGGTATTTGACATATGAGCTGGATGAGAGGGGGGATGTTGGACTTATATGGAAGTTGACATTATGCACTCTACAATTTCATTAAGTTCCAATTTTGGAGTAATTAGTCTCAAAATAATGGGATAAGCTCTCCAAGAGAAGAATTAAAAATGACATGAGCCAAGAGGTTATTAGAGTGAAAATAACAAGGGCGAACATAAATAAGCATTCTTAATTGGGCCATGAAATGTACATCAACGGCAAGAAGCTCCTGTTGAAGATGAGGAAAAAATCAGAAAATCAAGGACACCAGACCAAGAATCCTGAATATGACAGTGGGTCATATGCCCTTATGGGGGGGAAAACTGGATCCCAGGACTAATATCGTCATGAGTAAATTGATCATCCCAGCATGACAGTAGGTCATGGGGACCGCGCTTTGAATAGATGATAGCTAGGAGGAAGAGGAAGAGAGCCGCAAGCTGAAGGTCATCCTGAGCAGCGTTGAGTATTGGTGATCATACTCCACTTGAGTCAATGAAGTATTTGGCCAAGTGTCCAAAGCGGTGTTCTCATGCCCCAGTACTTTTCTCTTTGGAAATCTAGGCAAGAGGGGGAATGTTTTGGGATTTTTGCCCATATTCCCAGCCTGCTAGATTACCGGGATCACTAGGGGATAATTCCCTAAGGTGAGGTGAATCAGAAATCAGTTGACCCAGATTTCAGAGTAACTATGTTCAGGGGATTTTGGGATATTCGCCTGGTCATATCCGTCAGGGATTGATCCAGAAAAATGCTTAAGATCTTGTTGAGCGGAGTTGCTGACAAAGTAGGGGCATCTGATAGTGATTAACTATCAGGTGTACTGATTGGGATTGGTCAGGTTTATCATCAACTGATTAGGAATGTAAGTAGTAAGTTACGAGGTGAGTGATGCCACCTGCAACTAGCGAATCAATCAGTCGTTTTGTGACCTGCCTTGATGGTTAATAAGTTCCATTACCTAAGCAGGTCACTAGCCAAATATGGTTGATTCGCTTGAAATTGAGAGGAAAATGTTAGGGACACGTTTTCTGACTCTTTTCTTTTGGGTCTTGAGGAAGTCCAACTACGGAATTCTAGCCAGGATGGGGAAGACCATTGCTGCTAAGATGAGGATGGGTGATTCAGCAGCAATGGCTACCGTTTCATCAAAGAGGTGTCAACTGAGGGTTAGATGACCGAATCCCCACTATGAATTCCCCAGAAATTACTAATAATAAAAATAAGTTATAATAAGACAGAGTTATATAGCTTTCATCCAGTATATAGTTTAAGTAATAAACTTTATCAGCTTTCAAATGTTCTATTCTTATCAAGAATAGTTTGCTGTGTGATAATTGGGAGACTTTTTAGGAAAATAGTAAAGATCTGAGTGGGGATCTAGAGAAGAAGGATAAACAATCGGGTATTGCTGCCAACTTTATGTTGGACTGAAGAAACTGTCACCAGGGAATCTCAGAGAAGATTGGGTTGGACAGTACAAGGGAATGAATCCCTATATAAAGACATCTCAGGTATCTCAAGTGGGAATACTGGCCAAGCGTTGGGCTGAGCTCTAATAATTTCATTCAACTGTGGTTAATAGTTGTCATACTATTATTAATCAATAATATCAAATACTATACAACGCAGACGGATTGCACAAGAACCAAACCTGTGCAGTAATAAGGTTATAGGGTTATTGACTAATAATAACCAAAACCAATAAATTTTTACAGAGGGTTCACATTAAATGTATGTGCAATATCAAATGAGGAAGTGGGTTCATCATTGGGGTGAGCTGGTTTATTATATTCACGATCTGCCACCATGTGTTGGGGTCAATTGACCGGATAATCCAGTCAGCAAACATCAGAATAAGGATCTGGGTGGCAGAGCGTTTTGCCAGATTGATTGGCGAATTTTTAATTATTAAGGTAAGGCAGATGGAGGCTGCAAAAAGCTGAGCGGGGTATACATGGTTACTAAGCGCAAAGCGTGAGAAAATGAGAGAATGAACGGAAACAGCCCCTGGGCAGGGCAGTTGGCTTATAAATTGGGAAAAATCACTTGAGGGAAGTGTTTTGCAATTGGTCAATTGGGGGTTGCAATGGGATCTGGTTGGCTGGTGAGGAGGGGTGTGGGGGGATTCTTGAAGTCCTGGAAAAAATAACATTTATAAGTTTTTTTTTCACATTTTTGGGCCCAAGACAGGTTGACAGTGCTGATCTGGACCCTGGCCATCTGAGTTGGCCTGCTCACATGATTTTGGATTTCCCGGATTTGTTCCAGGGGTTGTGGCAGCTGGCCCAAGTTAACCAGAACCTGGTATGAACTCTCAACTAGGTATTCAGATGATATGAACTTCCCAGCTCTATCCTTGAGAGTTGAGGCAAATGGTCCAAGACATTCAATGACTGGTATGAGATCCAAATCATGCCCCAATTTGATTTTTGGTGTTGGCCTCTGGACTAGCTCCCCAGGCCGGAATTTGCTGAATGGGCCCTGAGGTTGGCACAGTCAATTTCCTCAAAATTTTGGCATGGTTTGCCTGGAGAGTGGGGGGTCCCAGGGGCCTGCACATGGCCACAGGCTTGCACAAACTCTCTGCAGACCCCCTCTATCAAACTTACCAGGTTGAGGAGAGGGAAAGGGGTAGAAACGGGTTATTCTTGATTAAGAGTGGTCATCCCGCGCTCATCTACCACATGCGTCATATTTCTTAACTGCAACAGGCGGTCCACTTGGACCTTAGGGCCTCTTTTTGTCAGGAAGGGGTACAGCTTCCTATTCAGGTGTAGGAGCTGGTCTCCAGTACTTACACTACTCTTTCCTTTTTAAGCTGGGAGGATTCCCCACTTGGGGCATGGACCAAGGCGTAATTTTTGTGTCTCTCTGGGAGTTTTATGGCAAGTATGGCAGCAATATTCTGGGGGATGGGGTCTGCAGGGTAGGAATTGTGGAATTCCTCTACCAAGTCCTTGCAGTTTTCAAAATCACGTGCACTCAACTGTTCACATATGAGGGGTAGCCCTTTCAGGTGACCAGGTATTGAACTAATCAGCGGTACCTCCGGGAAGCCAAGATAGCCTTCGCCTCCACTTCCTGGGAGTACTGAACAACAATGGTCTCTATAGAGGTTGGCCTTTTCCACTTAAAGAGAGTAAAGAAGGAGGTATGGAAGACATTATGCTGCTTCCAGTGCGCAGGAAGTAGCAAACAGTAGGCACCATTGCCTAAATCCTTCTCAATATTGAAGGGTTCTGAGCATTTGACTGCTAGCTTTTGGGTAGGAGCCAGGGGAGGTTGCAGGTATCCAACATTATGAGGGAGCCGACTTTGATCTCATGTCTGGGGAGGCGCTTCCAATTGGCAAACTTATTGTAGTCCTTGATGGACTTCGTTAGATGTGCATGGACCAGGTTGTGTGTCTTGCAGAGTGAGCTTACACGGTCCTCAGCTGCAGGAACTGCTGATGAGAGCTGGAGACCAATTTGGAAGGAGGGTTTTATCCTAGGGTGGCCTCAAAGGGGGAGAGATTGGTTGTGAAATGGAGGGAATTGTTGTACGCAAACTGTGCAAGGGGCAGATCCTTTGCCCAGGTGTCTTGCGAGGCCGTCGCATAACAGCGCAGTAACTGCTCCAGTACCTGGTTCACCCGCTCAGTCTGCCCATCAGACTGGGGGTGGTAGGCAGTGGATCTGCAGGTCAATGCTGAGGAGGGTTAGAAACTCCTACCAGAACTGGGAAGTGAACTGGGGCCCCCTATCACTTGCTTTCTCTTTGGGGAGACCAAACATGGCAAAGACATGGTTAATAAACAAATTTGTGGTCTCCACTGCAGTAATAGCTGAGAGGCAGGGGATAAAGAGCGCAAACTTGGTGAATTGATTACAACTACCATAATAGCATCTGAGCCACAGGAGGGTGGGAGCTCCGTGATAAAGTCCACTGAGACTGAGGTCCATGGGCCTCATCCTGCTGCAGAGGGTGTAACAACCTCTTCTTCCCAGAACGATTGGATTTTGCTTAGGCACAGGTGACACAATGGGAAATCCAGGTGGGAATATCCTTTGAGGACACAGGCCAGTTGTAGGTCTTCTTAATATGATCCACACACTTTTTGATGCCGGGGTGCCCAACTGTCCGGGGAACATGATGCTCCTCAATAAAAAAGCTCCATAGTGAGGGGGGACCTAAACTCTATCACAAAACCAAATTGTTCCATCCTGCAAAGTATAAAGAGCTCTCTTCTGACTCATAGACTCCAAGTCAGCATAGAGCTATATTCCTTCTGGGAAACAGGTTTGGGAAGTGAGGACGTGGAGGAGAAGTGGGGCGTCTGGGGCCAGGTTGGAGAAAGCTACTGTAGGGGGGGCAAGGAGAGAATTTGGGAGGGGGGCACTAAAGTAGTGAGATCTAGCGGGTCCACCCCACCATCTTGTGACAGGAAGGGGATTTCAACTGAGAATGTCCGGCAAAATGTTTAAGGGGCCCTTTATAAATTCATACTTGAAGTGAAACCCACATAGAACCTGGGTAGGTGCAAGTTTGCCAGTATCCCAGTTTCTGGGATATTCAGTAGTAGAGCAAGGACTTATGATCCGTCTGAACGGTGATCTCATGCTGGGAACCCTGCAGAAGGTATCGTCAGTAGGTGAGTGACCATGCCACTGCCGCTAAATCCTTATCATATATAGGCCACGCTTGCTCAGTTGAAGTGAACATGCAGGAGAAATAAGCTACCGAATGTTTAACCCCATCATGCTCTTGTAGCAGCATGGCGCCCACTGCAACTGATGAGGCATCACAAGCTACTATAAAGGGGTGAGAGGTGTTGGCATGATGTAGGACTGGGGCTGTGAGGAAGATTCCCTTAATAGACTCAAAGGCCTGCTGGCATTTGTGGGATCAATTATAAAGGAACATTCTTCTCTGTGAGAGGGTGGAGGGGTGTCGCTAGTTGGGTGATGGTTGGGGAGAGTTTCTTTAAAAAGTTTACAGTGCTAAGGAAGCTGTGAAGTGACTTTGCGTAGTTGGGGTGGGCCATGACTGGATATCCTCAAGCTTACAGGGGAACAGCATAGCCATCCTCTAAGACAAGGTTGCCTAAGAAGGTTACCTCATCCCTGAAGAATTTGCACTTGGAAGATTTCACGAAGAGTCCTTCCTTAAGGAGGGCTGCCACCTTCGCTTCTAGGTCCTTGGCATGTTGTTCTGGGGTGGGGGAATGGATAAAAATATTATCTCTAAGGAAACAGCACAAGAGAAGCGCAAGTCCCCCAGCACATCATTAATGAGGCGATGGAAGGTGGCTGGGGCATTCTTTAGTCCAAAGGGCATCACCCTAAAATGAAAGAGGCCTCGGTGGGTGCAGATAGCTTTAAGCCACTCCTGCTCCTTGCCACCCTCACCTGATTGAAGGCTTTCACCAGGTCCAACTTTGAGAAGATGCAGGACTTAGTGATATCCTAGGCGATGGTTTGCTTTAAGGGTAGGAATTATGGATTGGTGATGGTAATGTTGTTGAAATGGCCATAGTCAACACAAGGGCACAGGGAGCCATCTGTTTCTAGTGAAAACTTTGGGGGAGGCGACGTGAGAAGATTTTTTACTTTGCCACCCCTTCTCTATCTCGTCTAGCCAAAATCTCAAAGCCTTATCCTCAACATCAGTGTAGGGGTAGAGGGGGCACTTGATTTTGTTTAGGTTGACTGTCAGCTGAAATGATAGGTCATACTCGGAATGTTGGGGAAGTTTAGATGCCAGCAACACATCAAAGATAGTCTTGTAAGTGGCTAGGAAGTATGGGAAGTTCATAGAGAGGTCTAATGGAGAAAGGCCGGGAGGGGAGATTGAGCCAAGAGAGGTGCCCAGGGGAGGGGCTTCAAGCAGGAAAAACTCTCCACCCAGCTTAAGGTTCGTGAATAACAAAAGTTACTCATAAGGTTGTTACGGACCTGCTGGTGGCGCCACCAGCACACCCCCAGAATTACAGGATAGAGATAATCCTGTACTACCAAGAAGTGATCACAAAACCCAAAGTCATGAATGGAAAAGTGCAAGGGGCGTCAGTTATTGTAGGACTTCAGAGGCTCCAATAAGGCGCCCAGGATAGACGAAAATTCTTCCATCATCAGGTCCAGGGAGCGTGCCACACTGAGATTGATAAAATTATCTGCCGCTCCCATTTTGAAGAGGGCTTGTACCATGGTCTCACCCATCTCTGAGGGGAAGGAAACGGGAAACAGAAATTAGGCTTGATCCTCTTTATTGGGTAGAGCAAGATAGAGCAGCAGAGGAGGGGGCATGACCCATCATAAGAAGAGATTGCTCAGGAGGTGCCAGACTGGTTTGTTGCTGAAATAAGAGAGTCACTTCCTCCCTGCATTAAATGGGGAGGCGGGGCTTGATGTGTACACCCGCTCCACCCTCTCCAGGGGGAGCAGGAGGCAACCAGGAGGACAATTGCACTGAGCAGAACAGATTATGAACTTTGGGGCCCAATGGGTCATTCTCCGGATCAAGGGTAGGGACAGGGGATGTTTCAGGAAAGGGTTCCTCCAGAGAGGGATATCTGAGGTGAACACAGGGGGGTAAAGAGCCACAGGCCCAGGGGGCGCTTCCCTTGACCGCAACTGCTGGCAGAGGGGGAGGTCAGTACGTGGTACCTCAAGAGCTGCAACAGCATGCATGGGGACATGGATGGGTCTGGCCCCAATTGAGCGGGCCACTGAGAAAGCAATTTCTAAAGACCCTGGGAGAGGGTCCCAGAATGCATGAGCGGCCGCAGTGGAGTCCAAGGCAGCATGGAAAGCAGAGATGACGATTTTGGAGGGGATTGGAACAGTGGGAGACAGGAATGCAAAGGCTTTGATCAGGGAGGGTGGGTCCATAGCTGACTACCCCGATGTAAAGAGATGGAGGAGGCGCACCGGTCTTGACTCATGGGCCTGGACCGCTGATGTGACCAGCACAATAAGAGGGGTAGAATTGCCAGATTTGGCTGAAGAGTGAGCACTCCCCTGACCCAGCAGCAGGTATCCACATCCAGGGCGTTGAGGAGAGCCACACTCTGCTGGGCATCAGAGGGGGGGCGGGGATTTCCCACCATTAGTAGTAAAGCGCACCTGGAGCTCCGCCAGAATGCCCAGGACTTGGTCAGCCACCTCATTAGAGGATATGGAGGGAATCTCAATCCCTATCATGTTAACTGAGGGGGTGACAATCGTCTCCAGGGATTGGTGGTGTGGGGATCAGTTTGTCAAAGCCTGTTGGCAAGCTCAGATGAACAAGGCAGCTGACCAGCAGGAAAAGACCAGGTTGCATAGGAAGCGAACATTCAAAGTAAGTGCGTAGGCCAACCCTTTGCCAGTGCCAGTGAGGAAGGCAGAGAAAGCCGAGATAATTGGTCAGTTAATTATATCATAAATTCAGCCAATAAGAATTAAACTGAGCTCTCAATCAGGGTGCATGAGCACACAGTGGAGAGCCTAAAATTCTATTGGCACAGCAGTCTAATCGACTCGAATAAATGGGGTTCTATTGGGGATCTAAGGGAAGCAAAAGTTCATTGATGTACTGAAGGACCACCAAGGTAAACCAAATGGTTATGATGGGGCAACTGCAAGTCTTGTGAGGGGCAACCCCCAAGGGCGGGGAAGAAAAGGAGGATGACAACTCCTCCAGGCTTCATGGTTACTGGCCTTTAGATTCAAAATGAGTAAGCTTGCGTGCCAAAGGAGGGTGGAACAAGAGCCACCACACAGTCAGGGGTGAGAGCTGAGAGTGGATGGAACCTGAGAAGAGCATTGGGGCTGAGCTCCCCCTGAATGGGGTGCTCCAGGCCCCATGGTTGGGCTTGACCATCAGCAGATGGACCAGGTAGGGGTCCTGCCTCCACGGGCAGCAGAGCAGAGGTGCCCTAGTGCTGCTCCAACAGGGGAGCGGCTTCAAGAAAACCAGCAGTGGAACAAATGGGAGGGTTCACATTAAATGGATTCTTGATAACAAATAAGGAAGCAGGTTCATCATTGAGGGTGAGATGGTTTATGATATTCAAAAATCTGCTGCCAAGTGGCAGTGTCAATCGGCTGGATAATCCAGTTGGCAAACATTAGAATAAGGATCTGGGTGGCAGCACTCTTCACCGGATCAATTGGTGGAATTTTTAATTAATAAAGTAAGGCGGATGGAGGCCACAACAAGCTGAGCGGGGTATACATGGTTTATTGGGTACAAAGCATGAGAAGATAAGAGAGTGAACTTACAACGGCCATGGGCAGGGCAGTTGCCTTATAAATTGGGAAAATTGCTTAGGGGAAGTGTTTTGGGATTGGTCAATTGAGGGTTGGCAATGGGATCTGGTTGGCTGGTGGGGAGGGGGTGGGAAGATGCTCAAAGTCCTGGCAAAAAATGAAAAATTTATAAATTTTTATACATTTTTGGGCCCAAGCCAGGTTGATGGTACTGATCTGTACCATGGCCATCTGAGTTGGCCTGCTTGTCTAATTTGAATTTCCCGGATTTGTTCCAGGGGGCTGTGACAGCTTGCCCATGTTATTCAGGACCTGATCCAAACTCTCTATTAGGGTATTCACATGAAACAAACTTCCTGGATCTATCCTGGAGAGTTGAGGTGACTGGTCCAAGACATTTGATGCCTGGTCCAAAATCTAAATTGTGCCCCAATTTGATTTTTGGCACTGGCCATTCTGGAGTGGCTACCCAGGATGAAGTTTGCAGACCAGGCCCCAAGGTTGGCACAGGCAATTTTTTCAAAATTTTGGCATGGTTTGCCTGGGGAGTGGGGGATCCCTGGGGCCTGCCCATGGCCCCTGGCTTGCACAAACTCTCTGCAGTCCACCTCTATCAAACTTACCAGTGTTAAGGAGGGGGGAAGGAGTGGGAATGGGTTATCCTTAGGGGGAGAGTGGTCACACTGAACTCATCTACTACATGCACCAAATCACTTAACTGCGACAGGAGGTCCACTTGGACCTTGGGGCCCCTTTTTGTCCAGAAGGGGTATTGCTACCTATCCAAGCGTAGGGACTGGTCTCTAGGACTTTATAAGGTTGGTCTGTGTGCCATAGG
Organism: Massospora cicadina; assembly: GCA_022478985.1. Lineage (NCBI taxonomy): Eukaryota > Fungi > Entomophthoromycota > Entomophthoromycetes > Entomophthorales > Entomophthoraceae > Massospora > Massospora cicadina. The sequence goes on along the minus strand of JAKSZP010009576.1, from coordinate 5,364 downwards.
CCAAAAACCCTGACATCAAAGCGTTATACAGAATCTGAAGTTGTAGATGTGAAGGGAGATTTGCAAGTAACACCACCAGGGTAGTATCAGAAGGGAGATGAGTACAAGTGGTTGAAATGGGGGTGTTTTTATAAATTAAAGGAGTCAATTCTGCTGTGGCAACGTCCTCTTTCATTAAAAAAACCAATATCAAAATAGCCCCTAAAAGGGGTGAAAGTTAATAAAGCCATCTGATGCAAATGCATCAATGGCCATTTTAATTAGTGCTTTGTCAGCATATGGTAATAAACGCCCAAAGTTGACATGGAGACAAAATCAAATGTTGGAGCAAAGAAGGGTGAGAGGAAAGGGTGGGTCAGGTGGATGCGCACCAGGTGAAGCGCAAGTTTCATGGAGGGAAAAATTGGCCAGAAGAGTGGGGCAGACTATTTGAGCCCATCTAAACGTGCTTCCCCGCAGGGCAGAAAATGCTAGGGTATGGATCACCATTATCCCACAGTGGGGAAGCAGGTTGCAGATCTGAGGATATCAATTTGGTAATGGACGTGGCCAGTTGGCAGTGGTAAATTAAACTTTGTTAAAATTTTCTTAAAATTGAGCTCAAGTGGAAAGAAAATTTTGACTTAGCAATATAGTTAGTATAATTTAAGACCACTACCAATTGCAATATTAAAAACCATAATTTTAGGTTAAAAGCCACAAATACTATATATTTTCTCTTTAAACTATGCAATGTAATAGCTTAATGAAATTTATATAAGTAAAGTAACATTATAACAGCCATAAACACTGCCTCCCAAGTTTGATCCCAGTAATGGACTTTGGATAGGGGACAATTTTGACTGTTTTGGTTTTGTGCGCCAATGCCCTGAACTGAGATAGCAAATAGCAAAGGTGGTCTATGAAGTTCCTGGACTATCATATGCCGCGCATGGAGGTTTTCCAAGTTTTATCCTCCTTTCCCATTTTCTTCACTTCCCTAATTGGTGCAGTATCATCCCCAGGTCAGCCCACCTCAAATAAGATAATATTATAACAGCAATAAACAAACTTACCCCAAAAACCTATTTATACAATTGATCAGGGGCAAGGATAAAAACTCTATAGCATTAAATAGAGTAGAATTATAAAAGGGTATAGAAATAATGACTATGATTACAGCTTATGCTACCAACTATATAAAATAAACAATCATTCTTAGCATTTAGCATTATATGACTTAATTTACATGATATTATATATTAGCTAGTATAAATTATGTTACTTATTATAAAACCATTTCTCTATTGTCTATAGAAGCAGTTAAAATTTTACTTTTTATAGTATTTTATAGTATTTTATATATCTATGAATATAGCCAGTAGCTCTATATAATACCACTCAAGACTTAAACCTATTTATAGTTAAAAAGCAAAAAAATTTTACTTCTAGATTTTTTTATATTTCTTTATATCAGAGCTGAAGATTATATGATCTATTTTTTAATTAATAATTATATAAAACTAATAAGTAACAATCTAACATTGTCATTATTTTGATTTTTATAATTTTATTTTTAAAATGATGACACATTTAAAAAATCTTAGTTCATAAATGTAGATATTATCACATATAACATTATGGTAACTTGTCCTATTATATACTTAATTTGCACAAGTACAATCATTCCTAAAATTTTCATTAAGGCAGCCTATGGCTTATCTCTAGTTCTGTTGCTGTATATGTTTTAGAATTGTTAAGCATTTTGAGTTTATGCTAATATTGCTAATAATAGCTGAGTCTTCCAAGATAGATTGCAAATTCCAGCCAATTATATTATGTTAAAAACTATAGTCTAATGGAAAGAAAAGTCATATTTTATAGGTAATTTATGCTACTTATTATAAGTTGTAATAATAAATTTATGCAGTTGATATGTGAATATAGGGATATATTTAAACTTTTCTTTCTCGTTGCAATTACTATTGCAACCTATTAAATTCAAGACTGAATCTAGTTTGATAATCTCACAGAGGAGATTAGTCTGCGCCCATGGTAGGGAGCAGTTGGGCAAGCAAGGTAAGAGGAGCAGGTGGAAGGCCCGCGGCCTCCAACGTTCGAAAACACCCAGGAGAATCCAGCAGAATTGACAAAAATTTAAAAAACTGGCAGTTACGATTTCCCCAGAGATACTCGCATGGCAAGCATGATGCAACCAGTACATCAACATGCCACACTCCCAACCACTTTCATCGGTGGAATTTGGAGTCCATGTGTATCTGGACATCCAAAAAATGGCCTTATGGGAAAAATTTTGTGAAGATGTACACAAAATTTTCCCAACCGCGGTGTATGTTGCACTTCACTCCATGTCATGAAGTTGGCTGGACCTAGGTTTTGAGAGCAAAAAAGCAGCAGATGAGGCTGCAGCAATGCGCGTAGTGGTCAACCTCCCCAAAGGGCAATGGGTCATCAAAACCAAATGCACCAGATGGACAAAATCAAACCAAATTTTCCTCACGTTTGACTTTTTGCCTACTACGGTAAAATGTGACATTTTGAACAATACCTGAAAGATGGTCTCGCCATATATGGCGAAATACAATCTTTCAAAATGCAACGCTTCATGCTGATGCCACACCCAAGCACCAGCAAAGCCATCACAGTTCTGACCCCAACTGAGGAGATTGCAAAGGACCTAACTCAGATCCCGCACTCCACTTTTATTGATATCACAGGGCATACCACCCACCCATTCTGGGTGACCAAGGACAGCGTGCCCCCCATTTGCACCCACTGTGACATGTTCAGCCACAAGGCGCATGCATGCCCCATCAAGGAGGGTGTCACATTCCAAGAGCACCCCTCAGCGGCCATGGCCAATGGAGAGGCACACTACAAACCAACTGCAAGCACTAAGGAGGCTTTCCCATGGGTAGCACAAGGCTGCTACATATTGGTAAAGCCTATCTCCCCACAAGAATGGATGAAGGCTAAGCAGGCCCATAGGGCCGCGGCCAAGGAAATGGCCAAGGCCACCACCGCTATCCCACACTCACAATGCCAGGAGGACATGGAAACCTTCGCGGTGGAAGCAACTTGGGAATCCATCAACCAATCAGATTGGGAAGCCCATGCTGAGCGGGCCACTCAATCTGAGGATCTGATGGGAGACTCAATCTCACCCAATCGTTGCACCCAAGATCCAGTCAAAACTGACTTGGGACCTATCCCAACTGAAAATTTTTTTTGACCCACTCAATGGTGCACCAAACTCATCCGCACCAATAAAAATTTGTCTGACATCAAGAAAACAAAAAGTGAAGGCCAAAGCCAACGTGACTCAATCCACAAAGACCAACAAAAACTCTGATAGTGTTGCTGCTAACACCTGCGCTGCTGTGAAAGCCTGTGGGGACCTAGAAGAGGCTGGTGGGCCTGAGGGCCCACCCCCTCGCACCTAAGGTGTGATGGGGGAAACCTTCACTTTAGGGATGTTGAATATCGCCGGACTCAAGGCCTCCCCATCCCAGGCTAGGAAACTGAGTTTTTTACAACACAATTTACCCGTGGATATCCTGGCCATCCAGGAGTCCCACTGTCCATGAGGTTCCGAAAAAACTTGGAAAACAATACTCCTCCCATCCCTATCCTTTTGATCGAAGCACTGTGGGGTGTAAACTTGGAAAAATAATTTTTTCAAATTTGTTTCCTCAGAAACATTCCTAAATGGCCGAGTGCTCATTGTCACCTTCTTGTGGGCTGATGTAGTGCATGCAATTGTCAACATTTATGCCCCAAATGGTGCACACGAGCATCAGGAATTTTTCTCATTGGTCAAATCCCTCCCACTACCCCCTGATTCTTTCCTAGTCAGTGACATGAACTGTTGGCTAACCTCACCAACGGACTGATGGCCTCCCTCACCCCATGCCCCACAGGGTCACGTAGAACTACACGTTCTAAAGGACACCCTTGGGTTAATGGATGCACTGCTGTGACATGCCCCGCTGCTCAAAAACATGACGCGTCCCCACAATTACAACGGCCAATTAAGGTCCATGACCCACATCAACCTTATTATAACGCCGGCAGAATTTCAACCCCACATCTCCCACTTCACAACAACAAAAATGGAATTCTTTGACCACCGACTGGTCTCAATAACATACCACCTACCTGTCACAGTTGCTAAGGCCCCACATTGGTACAAAATCCGCCCCCCCGAGCTCGCGTCACCAGGATTTTCCATGTGGGTGGAAGAGGCAACTTTTGCAAAAAAGTTTGTTGCACCATTTTGCGCGGACCCAATTTCCACATGGGCAACTTTCAAAGAGGACACCATCCGCCACTCTCGCCATCTCTCCTCCAGATGCTCATGAGCCACATCGGCGGTTATCTCACGCACTCTGGCAGAACTGGCACACTTGGAGTCCAACATTCCAGCTACAGGATACAGCCCTGCATGGGGCCAGAAGTGGGCGGAGGCAGCTGCCCACCTCAACGCACTCGAAAGGCAACACAAACATCAGGTTTGTGTCCAATACTGGGCCACACGCATCACTAAAGGCAACAAGTGCACCGCATATTTCTTTAAAATTTTTTTTGCACCATGCCAGAGCGTGGCCTGTACACAGGTGCAAAGATCGGATAATTCTATTGTGGATACACCAGCCAAAGTGGCAATCAAAATGAAAAAATATTACTCTGAGTTGTACCAAGCTGAACCAATTCAGCCAGCCAAAGTGGCAGAATTCCTCAACTGAGCTCATATCCGCAACATTTTCCAATACCTGGAAATAATGAATTTAATTACTCTGAAAGAATTATGGACAGCCATTCACGGTGCGCCAAACCAAAAATGCCCAGGCCCAGATGGCATTCCATATGAGTTCTACAAAAAATATTTCAAATATATCTCCACTTCTGCTTGCCTCACTTAACCAAAGCCTGTTGGAAATGCGCCTCCTACCAGGAGGACATGAGGCCTTTACTGTCACACTCTTCAAGAAAGGGGATAAGCCTGACTTAGCCAACTGACGCCCCATTTCTCTAACAAACACAGACACCAAAGTTTTAACAAAAATTATGGCTAACCAATTAGGGACTGTAGCATCTGCCACCATCTCCCCAGAACAATTTAGTTTCATCCCCAGAAGGTCAATTTGGGATAACGTGCACTCTGTGGCTAATGTATGTCAGTCCACGGCCTCTGGGGCACTTGTATTCTTAAACCAACAAAAGGCCTACGATAGACCATCTAGTACTAAAAAAAAGGCCTATGATAGAGTAAACTAGGAATACCTAAGGGCCTGCCTCCATCAATTCCGCCTACCCCCTCGCTTCATCAACTGGGTGATGCTGCTCACGGAATCTGCAACAATG
>JAKSZP010009575.1:0-89762 GCA_022478985.1 Massospora cicadina | reverse complement strand
CCACTTGAACCAATGAAGTATTTGATCAGATGTCTGAAGCAGCGTTCCCATGCCCTGGTCCTTTTCTCGCTGGAAATATATGCAAGAGGGAGGATGTGTTGGGATTTTTGCCCATATTCCCAGCCTGCTAGATTACCTGGTGTCGCTAGGGGAAAATTCCATAAGGCGAAGTGAATCAGAAATTAATTGGCCCAAATATTGGAGGAACTACATTTGGGGGATTTTGAGATATTCGCCTGGTTGTATCCATTGAGGATCAATCCAAATGAATACCTAATATCTTATTGGGTGGAGCAGCCGACAAAATAGGGGCATCTGATAGTGATTAACTATCAGGGTTACCAATTGGGATTGGTCAGGTTTCATCATCAAATGATTGGGAATGAGTAGAAAGTTGTGAGGCGAGTGATGCTGCCTGAAACTAGCAAATTGATCAGTTGGTGAAGTGACCTTCCATAATGGGTAAAAAGTCCCATTACCTAAGCAGGTCGCTAGCCAATTATGGTTGGTTCTCTTGGATTGAGAGGAAAACGTTAGGGACACGTTTCCAACTCTTTATGTTTGAGGTCTCGAGGATGTCCAATGATGGAATCCTAGCCAGAATGGGGAAGACCATCGCTGCTAAGACAAGGAAGGGTGATTCAATGGCAATGGCTGCCATTTCATTGAAGAGGTGTCAATTGAGGGTTAGACAGCTGAATACCCTACTATATAATTCCCTAGGGTTCATTATAATAAAAAACACAATTACTACAAATATTATTAATACTACCAAGATTAACATACATTAAAACATTATTAGCTTTATTTTAGATTTAGTTATAGTTAGACTATTAGCATCCAGTGTGAAGTTCCATCTAAAGGATATAATTGCAGAAGGCAATAATTGGAAGACTCTCAGAGAGAAGAGTAGAGATCTGAGAGGGGATCTAGAGATAAAGGGAACCAGAAATCAGAGATAGCTGCTGACTGTGTGTTGGGCCAAATGAGACTGTAATCAGAGGATCTTGACGAAGATCAAGTAGACAGTAATAGAGGGAACAAATCCCTACAAGTATGACTTATCAAGTATTTAATTAGAAGTACTGGCCAAAGCATTGGGCCTGATAATAGTTCTAACTCAACTATGGATAATAGTATCCATACTATTATCAGATAATATATTCTTTACAACGTGAGATGCATGAGGAAACCAAACCTGTGCAGTAAAAAGGCTACTGGGTTGACAACCAATAATCAACTCCTAAGTAAATTTTTACACTGTGTCAATCCACATAATACTCTTGATGTTGACTAGAGGGACTATTTCACTTATTCGCTTAACTTGATCCACTCTCAGATCCAGAAGTTTACAGCATGTCTTCTCATCATGCTGAGTCTGCGAAAATTCCCCTCTAAATTCAGCTTCTTTTATAAAGATCCTCAATCCTTATTCTTTATATGACTTAAATGTCCCCAATTATTGCAAACACCAATAATTTTCTGAAAATGAATAGAATCTAAAACAATATTAAATTTTATAATTTTTAATGGAATGCTTTTTACTATTGAATTATCAAAGAATTATAGAGGAAATTTAGCGCCAAACCTTGGTTGGAGCCTCATCCATGAAACAGCAGCTGTTGCCATTGAATCACCCAACCTTGTCTCAGCAGCAATGGTCTTCTCCATCTGGTTAGGATTCCTTTGTTGGACATCCTCGAGACCTAAAATGGACAGAGTCAGAAAACGTGTCCCTAATGTTTCCCATTCAATCCCTTTGAACCAAACATATTTGGCAAGCAACCCGCTTAGGTCATGGGACTCTTTACCCATTGTGGCAGGTTGTGAATCAATTGATCAATTTTTTAGTTGCAGGCGGCATCACTCACCTCACAACTTGATCATTAAATTCCCAATTGGTTGGTGATGAGACTCAACTAATCTCAATTGGTACACTTGATAGTTAATTGTTAAACTATCAGATGCCCCACTTCATCAGCAACTCTGCCCAACAAGATCTTAAGCATTTACCCAGATTGATCCCCAACGGATCTAAACCAGGCAAATTGCCTAAAATCCACCGAACGTTATTAACATAAAAATGGGGTCAACTTATATCCAATTCACTCGCCATTGGGAATTATCCCCAAGCAATCCACAGGTAATCTAGGAGGCTGAAAAGGTAGGCAAAAATCCCATCACATCTCACCTCTTGCCTAGATTTACAGAGAGAATAGGATCAGGACAGGAGAATACCACCTCAGACCAGATAAATTATTTCTTTTTTTATAGCAGAGCACAATCTATCTTTACTCAACGCTGTTCAGGACAACCTTCAGCACGCAGTTCTCTTCCTTTTTCTCCTCGCTACTGCCTACTCAGAGTGTGGTCCCCATGACCTTTTGTCATGTGGGCTGATCAATTTATTTGTAATTCTGCTAGTCTCAGAAAGCTGGTTTCCCCCCAAGTCAGGGCATATGACCCGTTTTCATATTCAGGATCTTGGTACAGCATCCTAGATTTACTGATCTTCCTCATTGTCCTTAACAGGAGGTCACTGTCATTGATGTTTATCTTACAGCACAATTAAGAATGCTCAATTATATTGCTCTTGTTATTTTCTCATAATAAATTTTTGCTCATATCATTCTTAATTCTTTTCTGAAGAGCTTATCTCATTGATTTTGAGATTAAGTTCTCCAAAATTAGAGCTTAATTGATACCAAAGTGAATAGTGTCAACTATTATCATAAAGTCTGACATCCCCCTCTCATCCAGCTCATATGTCAAATTTGGAATCTTGGTACCAGCAACTGCTCGACAGTCTGTCTAATTAAGAAGCTTGTCTCTTCCAACTGATGAGTTGATCTGCGCGAAGAAATCTCTTCTATGATCTCCCTAGGGCTTATACTCCCCGTGAAGCGCCCATAGGCAGTCCTTCCATAGAACTACCAGAAACAGTATCCAACCACAACGAACCAGAGTAGCAATTGTATAAAATGATTTGCGGCCAATCCTCCCTCTGTCATCACTTTCTAAATTAGATTTTGATACCCTCCTGGATTCAACTCCTTTTGCAGATACTCCTACTATCACCATTGAACCTCCTGAAGAAATGCCATCCAATATTGATATAATGTTTCTCACCAGATCTGACTTGCTTCTGGAGTTCCTTTTCCGCCTCAGTCAATTTTATAAACCAGCTGTTCTGTCAACTGAATTGCCATCGGAAATTGTGAACATTTTGAACTCCCTTATGCAGAATTGAAAACCCAAATGACCAAGGCTCTGTCCATAGCTCTAAATCCCTCTGATCTTACAAACATCCTAGAACGAGATGTTGCAGCCTATTCCCTTTGATTTGATGGCCAAGTTCTTTGAAGTTGGGCCACAAAGCTTCCAGCCTCTTCTGGATTCCATCGCTCATTCTGCTTTTGGATTCAAGAAGCTTTTAGTCATTGTCTTCAAAATGCCATCCGCTTCTTGCATGACAATCTCGTTTCTAGCACATCCCATCAGTACCTCCCCCTTATGGCTTTAATTGGGGGCATGATTTGGCAACCCCCGCCTAGTATCCCTTGCACAATGGCAGGCTCATATGTCCAATGTTCTTGACTAAGCACATTGGCAAGTGCTCAAGACCAATCTTATATCTCCAGTTCCATATCAGGATTACATGGGTTTACTTGCCAACTGCCTCTTCTTGTTATGTTTCTTCCCTCCACAGTCCATGGTATTGCATTTGGCAAGTACTAAAATCCTCATTTCTCTTCCCCTCATTGCGTTATCTCAGGGATCAGCATCCACTCAATGAACTTGGCTTTGAGTAGGTCTAGCCCTTGCTAGCTTTTGATCTCACATAGATTTTGACGCTTTATTCAACCCTACTGTTATACACCCTCCCTCCCCAAAGAGGTGACATAGGCAGAATCATTCACAAGTTGAGGATAACCAATAGATTTTTTATAAAATGTCTTTATTATGTGCATTTAATGTTTTATGTATTTTTATCAAACTTTTATTATTTTTTCTTTTTTATATGGGACATGACCTTCACTTGGCTCAGCAGTCCATCTTTTTTATTTATTCCCCCAAACTAGTTCTGAGGTATAATATTACCTACCAGTTTTCCATGGTTCAGAGGTCTTATTTCTTAAAATTTAACCATCTATTTTGGTTCAGCGATCCATTTTTAGGACTTAAACAAAAATTATCAGGACATAACTATCTCAATGGTTCAGCAGTCCTTTGGGAACACTTTTATTGTTTCTTTGATCGCTGCTTTAGATATTTATCATGGTTTCAATTCACAATCCTTCTATCCAAGAGGTTCTTGATGGATTAGGCGTCCCTTGCTGTCGTGGCAATAATCTCAAATGGACCTACCACAATACATCCAACTTGTTTTTTTTCTGAAACCATTCTTATCACAAAAGGCAACTTTATCACTTATGTGGTATTCTGATAATGCCCGTTAGTTCTTAAAGCCATCATTTTTTCTTGATTCTCTTCTTCAAGGTTGTATCAGATGCTTGTAATTGCATCTCAATAAGGATATTTGACAATTGGAGTAGGTACTTCTCAGCACTCATCCCCAATGTTGGTTCAACCATCAAGTATAGAATTGGCGGTAATGCAGCCTTCCTTCCATACAGTATTTGAATGGCGTCTTTCCCGTCGCCATATGATGACTTATGTTATATGCGACCATCACCAAACTGAGGTATGTTCCTCATGTGGAAGAGTTTTCTTTGCGATCAGCTTCCTCAGCATCACAGCCAGAGTTCCATTGACCCGTTCTACCAATACGTTCATCTCTGGCTGGTAAGGTACTGACAAGACTCCTCAGATCCCCATTATCTCATTCAACCCAAGGATCACGTGGGATGTAAAATTCATTCCATTGTCGCTTAACAAGACTTGCAAGTATCCATGGTTGTATATGACTTGATCCAGGGTAAACATTGCAGTTCTTGTAGCATCCACTTTTGCCAGGGCCTTCACCCTAACACATTTTTTCAGATGGTCAAACTGCAACTATGATTTATTTGACTCCCCCTGTGCTCATGGTTAATGGTCCCATCACATCACTGGACGCTGTATGCCAGGCAAATCCAAGGCAGAACAATCAATATCCATTTATGTTTTTTAGGCTTGTGCAAATGGAACTCCACTCAGAAATCCAGATAATCCGCTACATCATAGTTGATAGACTCCCAGTAATAGTACTGGGAAATGTGGTCAGTCATCTTTTTCAGGCCTCCATGCTTGACAAACTTATGGGTGGCTTGAATAATTACTAATTGTTACAACGGTCTTGTGAATAATTATTGTTTTCCATTGATCATTTTAAAAACTTGTCCATATTTGGTCTCGGTGTTTTCCATCACTTTCTAAAGTGCACTTTGGATCACTCAAGGATCATTCCCAATTTTTCCATCAGACATCTTCTGGAAAATGCTCATTAGCTTGCTGTTATAACAATTGGACCATTGGTAACCTTGATAAGCCATTAACATTAGGGTGAGAAGCTCCAGCTCAGTGGACTATCTCATAATTGTAAGCCTGTAGCTTCAATGTCCATTGGGCCAGTCATCCTTCCAGTCCCCCTAAATTATGCAGCCAATGCAGCAAAAAGTGGTCTATCACCACTTTGAAGTGTGTTCTGTGAATATAAACCCAAAACTGTTTACAGGCGTTAATTACAGCATGGGATTCAAGCTCAGTAATGGTGTAAATCTGTTCTGCTGCCAATAGCGTCCAGCTCACATAAGCTATTGGATGCTCATCCCTGAGCTCAACTACTTGGCTCAGTATGGCGCCAATCGCCACTAATGAAGCATCAGTCTGTAATATAAATCCTTGATCGAAATTTGGATATCTCAATATTGGAGAATCAATCAGATACTGACATAACTCATTGAAAGAACTCTGGGCCTCTTCATTCTAAACGAATCTTTTCTTTGGATCCTTCACCAAATGAAAGAGGGGATTGGCGATTCTTGCAAAATCCTATATAAATCTTTGGTAGTATACAACCATTTTAAGGAACACCTGAATACTCGTGCACTTCATAGGATGGGCATTTTCTCTATGTCCTCAATCTTTTGGGATTGCGGCTGCAGTCTACTAGAGTTGATAATAAATCCCAGATATTCCAACACTTTCTTGAAAAAGTGGCACTTACAACTCTTGATCTTCAGGTTAGCCATGGACAGTCGCTTAAAGACTTCTTCCATGTGGTGTAAATGGTCTCTTGATGTCCTACTGAACACATTTATATCATCCAAATATACAAGGACGCATGACAACTTTAAGTCATTTATTATGGCATCCATGTCCCTCTGGAAAGTCGCAAATGCTTACAAAGACCTTGGGGCATCCTCATCGGTTGGTACAGCCCCTGCCAGGTAATGATCGCGCATTTCTCCTGGTCTTCCATTGGCAAATTGATTTGTCAATATCCCAAAATATATGAATTATCGCAGAGAAGTACTTCGCTTCTACTAATTGATTTATTGGATCATTGATTCATGGTAGTGGATATGAATCCTACTTCATTATTTTATTCAGCTTCTGATAATTGATCACCACACAATTAGAGCCGTCCTTCTTCTTCACAATCAGGATAGGGATCACCCAGGGACTTGCCGACGGAACTAGAAGCCAAGGCTTCACTAGTTTACTGATCTCTTCTTCCATAACTGCCTCAGAAGCCTTCAACCATCAATTCAGTCTCATCCTTATTGGCAAATTTTCCCTGGGGTTGACTTTGTGGATGACATTCCTCGCACCTACCATGTCATCCTGAGTGAATACTTCTCAATACTTCTCAAAAAATTCAAGCACTTCCTTTGCTATCTTTCCATCAGATCAGCAAGTTGCTCTAGATCAACCATTAGATTGATGCTCTCAGTCACCCCTGCTGGTAATCCCATCTTATCAAGGGTCCCAAAAATCATGGACTTTCCTCGATTCCATCATCAAGATCAGATGAACAAATATGGTGATCTTGTTCTCCTCTATCTATAATTGCTTTTCACTCAAATTCATAAAGAGAAATTGAATTTCTTCATGGCCTGGAATGACTAAAACAGGAGCCACCCAAGGCTCTACTCTGGACTTCTTCCAGGGGTTACTGACTTCTCCATACAACAGCTCAGGTATCTCCAACGTCAATTCTGTGTTGACTATGATCTGCAATCCTGGCAGCATAAGTTCTCAACTTATTGATCCACAACTAGAATTCCTCAATTTCCAGGATTTTCATCAGCATGTTCTTTGTTTTTGCCCAGCCAATTGGTAGCAAATTGGTATAATGCCATCATTTAGATCAGATTAATAAAATTCGTCTCTCCTGGTTAGTGGAGTTTCCCCATCAATCTGATAAACTAATGTTAACGTCTGACCCAATGTAGTTAACTTATTATCTTTGAAGTGTCATATAACTCGTACTTTCTTAAAAACTTAGTTCCAATCAGTATATCATAGTTTTGGTTGGTAAAAACTATTGCTGGGGAGGATACCACTAAAGATTCAAATTGGAGTGGTAAAGTGCTATACACTCCACAAGAGATGGTTGTGTTCAGGTCTGGTGGCCCATATTATTTCCTATGCTACAAATTAGGTGAGATTCTCATCTACTTCACCAGCTTGGTTGAGACAATATTGATATGCGCTCCATAAGACTTTTATCACCTGCACCTATACTTAATTAACCAGTATATCAATATATGTACACTAAGAGTATTGTAAAATCATATTTACTGAGTTTATAGCGGCGTTATTCACTAAATCAATGGTGTGAATAATTTGCGCTGATAGATCAGGAAACAACTCTTAAATTGCGCTAAAGGGATAGACAGGTTTGCCCTATCTAATTTGACCTTAGACACCTCTTCTAGATTCTCCACAGCTCAACTTTTTTCCGCTAGTTGTCATGCATATAGGCGAGCGACCTCCTTGATTATTTTGAGGTCAATCCCCTACGCTTTGGATCTGGTTACTGCGTTGACATCCAAATTGACCACTTGATAAAGTTGGTCCTGCGTATCCTCATCAACAACCAGATCACTAACGTTAATTTCTTCATTCAGATATCAGAGAGAATGGGTTTAACTGCAGCTCTAGACTGGTCTCTGTCTAGGCTGTGGGCCCTTTTTGCTGACTCCTGTGCAGGTTTGGCCTTGTTTCCTGGACCACGTTAATCTGATCCTATGGCATCTTGCATTGAACAGCGAAGTGTCCCTTTCCTCCACACTGAAAACAGCGTTTGTATTTCTTGTCTGTCCTCTTGAACTCCTAGGTCTTATTTCCTGTCATGGTTCAATTATTGGACTCTTTAGCGCTCTCAATCCCCTTCATAGGATTCAAATTTCGAACTGGACTTGGCTTGAAGCTTCTATATGTGGTCTCAAATGTGGATTCTAATATCTTCAAATGATCCACCAAATGTGAGTTGGTAATCTCAGTTGCAAACATGGAAGACATCATTTAATGTAAATTGTGATAGGGCCAAAGGGCCGCTTGCAACGTGATCTGTGCATCAAAATCATCCAGTACTTTTGCCCATTTAAAATCTGCAATTCTTGGTAGAATCAATCGGCAAAACTGGCTAAGGACTCATCTTTCTGGAATTGGATTCCCATAAATTCCTGTTTGCATTTTGACATATGTGTGGGACTTTCAAAATCTTTCATTATGGCAGCCTTGGCCTCTGAGTAAGACCAGATGTCCCCCTCTATATGGGGCAACACCAAATTCTTACAATCAGTGTCCAAACAGTTTATCGTCATCAAAGCTTTTTGATGATCGCTGTACCTTAATAATGTCATGTCAAACAATTAGAAGAATGCAGGGGCGTTATACCAATGAAATGTGGGTAATTTCAGCGTAGCTCTAAATTACTCTGAAGTTTCTCTAGCCACCACTCTTGGTTTGGCTACTTGAATCACATGAGGAGTGATTTTGGGAGTCATATATGAAATGGCTGTGAATGCTGTTGGCATATTTCTTGGAATAGTCGACTTCCCAACTAAAGTTCTTGGGTTCCTTTCTTTGGCGTCAGTCACTTCATAGGGCTCACATTTGCATCTATAGTCTTCAACTCTTCGACTTGCTTCATTAAATGCTCTATGTCTGCGCTGAATGAACACAATTAAACTCAATCCGCTTTGCATTCAGTTTTCAAGACTAAAAATTCTCAAACTAGATCTTAATCTTTCTTCTTTAATGATGTTACTTTCCCTATTAACTTATTGTAAAAATTAGTTACATCTTCCACTCCTTCATCAATATTGGTAACTATCTCCTCCAAGGCAGCGAATTTTCTGATTGGCAGAATGTAAGGCGTTCTTGTTGATAGTTGCCAACTCCATCCAGAGTTTTCTTAAATAGTCCTTGTACAACATCTTATACTAGCACATCCTACTCAACTACCCCCTGTAGTGAGAACCAATTTCTAAAAATTGGGAACTATTCCTTAATTGTTAAAGACTGGTAACTATTGACCACTGTAGTGAGCACCAATTGGTAAAATCCTTGGTTTTTCACCGATTGAAAGCTCTCAACTGTTAAGTGAACATGTTTGATATGTGCACAATTTGCGTTGTCTGATAGTAATTAATAGTTGATTGATAATAGTATGAATACTATTATCTGTAGTTGAATGGATAACCCATTATGGTCCAACGCTTGACTGTACTTCTTTACAAAATACTCTTGATGTCGACTATAAGGACTTCTTCTCTTAAATGCCTAACTTGATCCACTCTCAGATCCAGAAGGTTATGGCCTGTCTTATCGTCAGCTGAATTTGTGGAAAAAACTCCTCTAAGTTCAGCTTCTCTTCTAAGGATACCGTTAAATGGCTGACTGGATCTAAATCATCAGTTACTATAATCCAAAGATATCCTAAGTATATCCAAACTTGAATTTGTGGCCTAGCGATTTCACTTAATTATATTTGGCTATGATGACATGGGCTCACGGGCTTTGTTGGTTAGGTCAGACTTGAAATTAAGTTTCAACTTAATGGCTTGGGCACGTGGGCTTTGTTGGTTTATGTCAAAATTAGTTTTTTTTTTTTGGTCAAGTTTTTGATAAAATTAATTACTTATTAGTGATACAAATTGCCTTAGTATGTGCTTCCAATTGCTTGTGAAAGAGAATAGGTTCAGCTAATTGCAGATGCATCTGAAACGCCATCTTGAGAATGATGACATTATTTACACTGACCCTGAGGCTGAGCAAGATGCCCTGAGTTGAAGTATTTGTAGACCCTCAAATGAACATTTTATGTGTTCCTCTGGCCAAGTGCCATTGAAAATGAGACGCCATGGGTAAGATATGGTGAAAATCAAACCCTATAAATTATCTCCAAGTTGATGTTAATAAAAAACATTCAACTACAACCACTAGCTTATAGTTTAATTTTATAAGCTTTTTGTTTATTACTTAAAAGTTGTATTAAGTCGAATATTTACTTGGGATCAGTGAGATCAAGGGCAGCATGCCATCGTCCAAGTAACAACAGGAGAGACAACTTTCAAGTGGCTTACAAAGGAGTTTCTTTTAACTATAGTCACCGTCTGGTCTATTGTCTTCATACATTAGATGTTCGAAACTCCACAATACTGCAGAAGAAGAACCAGCCATTTGAAGAAGTCTAAAATTACAACAAGTGGCGCTCATGGTTGGGAACACAGATGGTGACCAAGCTGAGCAGGGGAGCAACCCCTAGCTATAACAATTTTTCAAGGATGAATTTACAAAATTCCAAAACTCAGTGGACATAATGAGTCATCAAATAAATAATCTCACTGAAGAAGTTTTTTTATTAACGAGGCAAACAATGCCCTACATGAAGAAGTGAATTGGTTAAAGAAGAAAATCATAGAAAAAGATCAAGTGACTTCTGCTCTTTAATTGCAAATGACCAATATGAATGAGAAAATTGCAATTTTGAATGTTTTTCAAAGCCAGCATGCCTAAAGCGAATTTACTGATAGTGATGCCTCTAAACGTTATGAGATTAATAGGCCACGTCGGCAACTGCTGTAGAATGGTTTCTTTGGCCACCCAAGTTCCACTAACTGTGATACAATCCCTCAGCGCCCTAGTACGCCTGGATCAAGTCAACAAAGAAGTAACCATGATAGCCATGGATGAGAAAGTGATAATTTCAAACCAGCAAACCTGCCTGCTTTTGACAAGAATGGAAATATAGCCACTTTTATCAAACGCTTTGAAATGGCCATGTATGGGGCCAGTGACCGTAACAAAGCGCCCACTATGATCAACTGCTTAGATGAATGGAGTATTAAGTTAATTATGCCTCATTTGGATGAAAACCCAACCTATGCCAAAGTCAAAGGGGCCGTGTTTCATGAACTTGGAGGACCAGAATGAATGTCATCCAGAAATTCCAAATTCATGAATTTCAGCTTTAAGAAAGATGAAACAATTAATAGATTTGCAGATCAATTCTATTGCAAAGCTCAAGTTCTCCTAGGCGCAAAGGCTATGGTTGATTTTGATGCTAATATTGCACTAGAACATGCAGTAGAACCTTACCCAAATTTGTCAAACAATTTATTGCCTGCTTTTGTGCAAAACCTTGCAACATCTGAATTGATTGATTATTTGACAGATGTTCAAAAAATTATGGCCCTTCTAATACCGGGTACAGATCAGGACCTGCTGCCTATGCTAGAAAGCCTTTTGAAAACAATATTGACAGTAATCCGCCTGTAAAAAATGAACAAAACTCAAATACAAGGGCTTCACGCCCATTAAATGAGATCACTTGCTATAACTGCAATTGTAAAAGACACTATGCTTCCCAATGCCATCAGCGTGGTGTTGATGTAGTCCTTCCAAATAACGCACAGGTGGAGGGAAAAGAACAAGTACAATAGATGCAGTACAATCTATTGTGCCAAAAACACCAGTTCCACCTGACCAACATGAAAACATGGGCCACGGGGCCTCAATTTTAGCAATATGAATTCTATTTTAACACCAAATGAAGAATTTACAAACATACATGTGGTAACTCGCTCTCAGAGTAAGGGTGTCATACCTGAAGCCTATGAAGTAGTTGATAAACCATATGTGCAAAAGATATTGAGAATACTCAAGCTGAGGGGCTGAGCAATGCATCAGATACACCAAGCTTGAAGGGGGTGAATATAGCTATGCCAATTGACAAATTCATCAATGAATGTCCAAGTATTGGAAATACCCTGAAGCATACTCTTAACTTGTTGGATTTTTACCATATCTACTTAGTAAGCTCTATTGATTCTTTTTAAAAAAAGAAAAAAAGTGAAAAAAATAAAAAATAAAAATAAAAAATGATAAAACTTATGAAAATTAAAAAACAGTTAGGAAAATAAAAAAATTAATGAGTTTTAAAGCCTTATTGCCTTTAAAGCTAATATCCCTTTTTTGGGAGGGGGAGAAAATTGAAATCAAAGCCAAGATGGGCCGGTTAAAGTTTGCTGAGGATTGCTGGAGCTGTAGCAGGTATAGAACCCAAAAATAAATGCAAAACGCCTGAGCTAACTGTAGCATGCAGCATGGAATTGTGGAGTTTAAGAAGAAAGGTTAATCCAGGCCAAAAGATTATTAATGTAACATCCTATTCTGTAGGTCAAGAAAAATTAGATGTTGTGATCAAGAGAAAAAGAATACCCACCGCTTTTATCCAGTCAAGGAGGGGGAAGTGTTGAATGGTTGACTGGATCTAAATTGTCAGTTACTATAAATGAAAATATCCTAAGTATATCTGAACTTGAATTTGTGGCCTAACAATTTCACTTAATTATATTTGACTATGATGACATGGGCTTAAGGGCTTAGTTGGTTAGTTCAGACTTAAAATTAAGTTTTGACTTAATGGCTTGGGCACGTGGGCTTTGGTGGTTTATGTCAAAGTTAGTTTTTAATTTTGGTCAAGTTTTTTTGTTTGAATTAATTACTAAATAGTGATACAAATCGCCTTAGTATGTGCTGCCAATTGCTTGTGGAAGAGAGTTGGTTCAGCTAATTGCAGATGCATTTGAAACGCCATCTTGAGAATGATGACATTATTTACACTGACCCTGAGGCTGAGCAAGATGCCCTGAGTTGAAGTATTTGTAGACCCACAAATGAACATTTTATGTGTTCCTCTGGCCAAGTGCCATTGAAAATGAGACGTCATGGGTAAGATGTGGTGAACATCAAACCCTATAAATTATCCCCAAGTTGATGCTAATAAAAAACATTCAACTACAACCACTAGTTTATAGTTTAACTTACAAGATTTTTGTTTATCACTTAAAAGTTGTGTTAGGTTGAGTATTTACTTGGGATCAGTGAGATCAAAGCAATGTGCCATCTTCCAAGTAATGACAGGAGAGACAACTTTCAAGTGCTATTAAAAAGGATATTATCTTAACTATAGTCACCGTCTGGTCTATTGTCTTCATACAATAGATGCTTGAAACTCCACAATACCGCAGAAGAAGAACCAGCCATCTGAAGAAGACCAAAATTCAACAGATCCTCAAACCTTACTCTTTATACAACAAAAGAGTCACCAAATATTGTACACAGCAATAATTTCCTGAATACTAATAGGACTAAAACAATATTAATCTTATAATTTCCAATGGAATTTTTTATTTAATGTAGGTTTATCAAGGAATTTATAGAGGGAATTTGGCACCCAACCCATGGTTGGAGCCTCATACATGAAACGGCAGCCATTGCCATTGATCTTCCCTTTGATGTTTCACCTGCAATGGTCTTCTCCATCTGGTTAGGATTTCTTTGTTAGACATTCTTGAGACTTAAAATGGACAGACTCAAAAAACGTGTCCCTAATGTTTCCCACTCAATCCCAGAGAACCAACCATATTTGACAAGCAACCTTCTTAGATAATAGGACTCTTTACCTATTATGGCAGGTTGTAAAGCAACTGATCAATTTGCTAGTTGCAGGTGGCATCATTTGCCTCACACCTTGCTCATTATATTCCCAATTTGTTGGTGATGAAACATCTCTGATCCCAAACAGTACACCTGTTAGTTAATCATTAATTCATGATCAGATGACCCCATTTTGTCAGCAACTTTGTCCAACAAGATCTTAAGCATTCACTTAATCGTTCCCAATGGATCCAAACGTGGAGATTTACCTAAAAACCTTAAACATTATTAGCCTGAAAGTGGGGTCAACTGATATCCAAATTACTCACTATCAGGAATTATCTCCTAGCAAACCACAGGTAATCTAGGAGGTGGAAAGGTGGGCATAAATCCCAACAGCATGCATGGATGCAGCTAAACTGTTGCTGTGAACCTGAATTACCCCCAAACCTGTCAATATATTTAAAAAGTTTTTTATGTGTTCCAGAGTTGATCAAGCATGCCGAATTCCAACTTGCCCAGTATCTCAAGGCTATGCATACTATTGGCCTCATCAATGAGGGTTACCAAATCTTGACAACCTCCAACCCCATGTCGCTGATGCCCTAACTCCAGTTCTGTCTGCAATGTCACATGTCCTTCAATATACACTGGATGTAGATTCCCTCATCCCCTTTTCCACTTCTGATATGGCATCTTAGGCTATTAGCCAAAAGAGCCATGTTAGAAATTTCTTTACTTATGAATATCCCCTTTGTTTTTCCTTTTGCAAATAAAGATGTGTGGAGAGCCCCCCTTTTTGAGTTAGGCGCCACTAGTGCTAAAAAAATGAGTGCTATGTATAAATTGAGCTATGCACTATTTTTAAATGATGACAACAGCCATGAAAGTAGTAGAAGATGAAATTAATGGGTATGTGACGAGAAATACTGTGAAAAACAGCTCAATATAATCAAAAATTATATTAAACATGCCGCTAAAAGAATTTTAGATCATTATTGTGAACTCAAAAAATGATGAAGCGGTAGAAGAAGGATTAGATATGTTTTATGACGCTAAAAATTGTGATTCTTTTACTCCAATGCTAGAGAAACTCCTGTGAGAGAGCTGCTAAAACTACCATCCTATCTTAGAGAAAACCTGGTATAAGTTATTAAAACTTGGGCTTATCTCAGCTAATTCCAAAAAAGATTCTTACTGCCCTATCCATTTTCCTGAAATGAGAATCTTGAGATTAATATTGCAGCTGGGTCAAAACTCTTGATGAGTTGAGTTAAACGGATAAACTAGAAAATTGCCTCGCTGTTTTGTTTCCCAATGCTGAGGCTCTCATCTGCTCAAATGGACCCACTGAACCAAATGCTTTGGCACTGAAATTATTCTCCTCTGCTGAAGCTATAAAAAGTCCTCTAACTTTATTCAAGCCAAATGAACCTTTCATTTCTGCACTGAAGTGAACACCCTGAAAATAAATCGCAAAAAAAACTTGAAACCTGCTATTAGTGAGGTCAAGTTTATTTCTGTACCTGAACTGAAGTCTCCTCCCATTAAAAATGGGCTTGCTGAAATGAATACCTCAATGCTCTCTCCATTTCTCCATGCCACCGCTTCTCGATGTTCCAATGACAAGATTAGGATAACCAAACCTGATGTCTTGACATTCTCTCCATTTTATGGCACTGATACTTCTCGCTATTTTATTGAAGAACTTATATTAGCTGAGCTGTTTGCCTTGACACTCTCTCCATTTCTCTTCACCAATGCTTCTCACTGTTTTAACAACAAAATTGGAACAGCCAAACAAACGCCTCAATGCTTTCTCCATTTCTCCATATCAATGCTTCTTGTTCTCTAATGACAAAATTGGAAAAGATAAACTGAATGCTTTGACGCCCTCATCATTTCACTGCAACAATGTCCCTGACTGTTACAACAACAAAATAAGAGCCTTCAAAACCTATTTTTTGCCCTTTTCCTAATTTATTTTTTATACCTTTTATTTATCATTATTATTTATTCTATTACCAATTTTAGGATTTTTTGCTGATGTCAGAGAATTAAAATTCCCTGGTGAACACTCTATCTAATTACTCTCTTTCCACTCAGCATAACTTTCTAAGAAAAATTACATGAATCTATAAACAAATTGAATTTGCTGTAGTAGTTTTGCTCCAATGTCCTCAGATTCTCCGCCAGCTGCTCCAGCGTGGGACAGCAGCAAAACTTCCCCCATTATTTTCCATCTGGCAGGAAAATGCACTAGGACTGGTTCACCCAGTCATTCCAAACCTATGGGCCAATTTGTTCCACCCAAGGATCTCGACGCCCACCTCACTCAAACCCAAGTGGTACCATGCTGCCCCCTATTGCTCCCCTGGAGCAATGTGCGCTACAGCCTAAGGATCGAATATGGGAAGCTATTCCCATACCATGACCAAGCCATTATCAAAATGGCACAGGTGGTGATGACACCCACCGGCTTTACTGATTTCCGCCCCTAGAAGGGGTATTTTGACCTTGGCTTCACCTGCGAAGCTGATGCTGCCACTACAGCAACTGTGCCCCTGGTATTCCAGGACACCCCTCTCCCCACAACCCAGACTCAGCTCCCAGAGGACACCACTTTGGTGGTCCAGTTTGCTGGTTTGCCCACCCAACTCCCCCCTGTGGTGCTCCACCAGGAGCTGATGGATTATTTGGCAGCCTATGACTCCAACCCCATCTTACAATTTGTGGTCCCAAATGGGGCCACACAACTTGCTGGGCCTCAGGCATATGCCACAATAAGCCCTGAATTTAATAAAATTGCGGTGGCAATTCCGTCATGCACCGTTATTCCCTCAGCGCCCAACCATATGTTTTGGGTCCACGTTGAGGGCGGGCAGATGATCTGTCTGTCATGTTTCGAGTTAGACCACTCAAAACGCAAGTGCCCCTTCTCAACCACTTCAGGCAGATCAGATGACTCATCTGCTGACCTCCAATCTGCTGCCCACCCTGTACAATTTCTGGAATGGGGCACAATCCTACCTCCTCCACCCCCAAAGCCTATTGCTGCAGCTGCACCTGCAGCCACCAATCAGCCTCCTCCTCACCCCAAAGCCATAATAAATTCCTCTAATCAAGCATCGGATTGGATCCCAGTTTGATCCCATGCTTCCACAAATGAATCAAACAAACCTCAACCATATGCTGATTCCCCAATCCAATTCAACCAAAACCCATGGGAATTATTAGCTGAAATTGAAAAATCAGGTACGTTCATTGAAGAACCATCTCTGAAAATTGAGCAGTTTGTTAATGCAGAATAGGACGCCAAATACCTCCCTCAACTTTATACCCCACAGTCAAATGCTTAATCGTTTCGCAGTGATCACCAGCTTGCAGTCAAAGCAGCTGCAACACCAAATTGTCATCCCCTGTTTAAAGCTGTCACTAAAACAGTACCGATACTTAAAGGAGGAATTCCACCTCCTGTTATCCTGCAACCTTAACCCCAAAAAGCAAAATATCGGTGAACAAGTATTACAAAAACACAAATGATGCTATCCAGAACGTGGCAACTATAGCACGGAATCCAAAAGCAAAAATAACCTGAACCAACATTGCCACGTTTGTTCAACTCCCAGATGCCCAAATTAAAGTTGAAAAAGCTTTAACCAAGTATCTCAGTGCCATTTACCTAGCTGGCAATTTCCATGAAATTCCAATTATTAGAGATATCAAACCACATACCGCAGATGCCCCAACGCCATTACTGACAGTCGTGACATGCACTTTACTATGGAAGGAAGAAGCTGCTGCAAAAGAGGGTGCCAAAGACAAGCCCCCAACCCCCCCTCCCCTTCCGCCATGGAGGGATAAGCAGCTTCCGCTGCCCACCTGGTTGGTCAGTTTTTGAAGCATTTCACTCAATCCTCTCATTAGGCCATTTGTTTGAACCAAATAGTTACGTTTTTTAGTATATTTTTAGTTTCAGTAATGTCCATCCCCTGGTCAGCTTGCCTCAAATAAATATAACACTCTATCTAGAGGATTTTGAGAAGCTACCACCTGATCACCTTTTTTATAAGTGAGGCTGTGACCATAATCTCCTGTCCTCGCTATTCTGTCAATCTGCAAACCTGATACCGCCCAATCTTATTTTATATTAACCTGTCAGCGTCATAAACCTCCAGCTGTTAAATAATCTCTGCAGATGAGATGAACAGCTTGACTGAGGGTTACCTTTCCCTGTTGCCCAAATTAACTATACCCCTGATCAGCTGGAGTCTTAAAATTAAATGAGGCCAAAATCAAAATTTCTCGCCTCTGTTGATATGTACTTGGGCCAAACAGCTCAATCGCTTTCCCCTCTCCCATTTAGCTCCTAATTTAGATCAGTTTATTTTAGACAATTCGAGGATGATCCAGGAATTCAAGTTAATTTGGCAACTAGCTATCAAACCCTAACTGATGAAGCACCTCCGCTAGGGATCAGCTTAAACCTTAAGGATCTAAATGTCCAGGCTATTTTCAATTGCCTTACTATAATTTAAATCACAACATATTTTTTAAACCCCAATTCACCTGATCTAAAACTTGATGTTATGGTAGGCCCTCTGTTACCAAATCTTCCCTTGCCCATGGAGTCATCCTTGAAGCTCCTAAAGATTATGGAGAAATTTCTCCCTGCACTAGATTGCTTCCTCTATCCCTGGAACCTCTTTTGGTTTTGACCGCAGGTTCGGTTGATCATATCCATACTGTAATGCACTGGCTCCTTCCAGTGAGCCATGAATGAATTGGGAAGCAGGACCCAAGTCAATGACCAAAGGGCAGACAAGGTCCCTGAGACCATTCTCCTAGTGCATGTGCTACAGGAGCCACGGATAAACATCCCGTTGAGGACAGTTGCAAGTATGATTACCCCAGCAACATGCCCTGACTCCATGATAAGGTGTATAGGGAGGCAATAGTTTTCCCAGTCTCGCTCTCAAAGTCCAACTCCTTGTTGTGTAGGCCAAACATGGCCGCTGTTAAACTAAATTTATCATATAAACCTCAGAAGACAGTAATAAAATTAAGTAAGGCTTAAGAACGGCTTCATTTGATATATTTAGGCAAGTTGATAAAAAATGGAACTAGAGAACCTCCATTCTCAAGTCCTATCTCTTATAGCTTTCTGCTGCAAGCATAGATCAAGCTCATTCGCCATGCCTGACGTTATATCTTTTGAAACATACCATAAGCAAACTCCAATTGTTTTAGGCCAGATTGAATTCCGTAGTGGCTGAACCACCATACCCAAGATTTGTTTCAATTATGATTTAAATCCACCTTTAACCTAGAAACCACCCACTTCAAAACCATTTGGTTCGATCCCAGGCCTGATAAAACATTTAACCGCCGTTTTTCCCCAGTCTTAGTCTCAACCTGGGTTCTAGCCAAGACTAATGCTCTCTCACCCCCTCTATCTTTTACACCAGATTGTCCTATCTTATCAAGGTTCATGGCAATGTGATTTTGAGGATAAACCTCAACTGTCACACATACAGCCACTTTATGCAGCTTTGTTATCAGTTTTGCATTTGCCCCTCTTTACTTAGTCATTTTTTCTGTCTTACAGAAGTATCCAAATACTGCCTACGTTCCTCTGTCCCTTGTCTACCTCAACTCCCAAGCTGGTGCTACTAACCCTTGGCATGAATGTGTACCATTTTAAGAGTCGCCTTGCTGTATTCTATTTTGGAACCAAACTATGGTATCCACACCTCTTTAAGGTCAAGTTTTCCAGGCAAATGAAATTTATAAAACTGAACCCTAACTCTTTCTCACTCGGCCAACACCCAACCCACTACCTTAGGTTATCACATACAGCCCAACTCTGATAGTTTGGGACTTTAACAAAGCTGGCTGACTCTAGCAAAATTCGTGTCACTCTTAGTCAAGGTATGGAGGGCTATGTCAGAATTCACCCTAAATTAGGTGAAGATTCAACTATGATTATTAGGTCTAACGATAAAATGGTGCTTGTCCTAATCTTGAATTCTGAAATATTGATAAAGACGTATGCCCTCTTCTGTAGAACTTAACATAGGATAGGTTCAAAATTTTTTTTTATCTTTAAATATAGAACTTAACCTAGATTAGTTCAGTGGTTCTTATTCCTTCTCATCACATAGATTCTTCTGAGATAATAATAAAATAGATAAAAGATCTCTTATACTTTCAACTCTAGTCTCAAGTACAAACCATTATAATTTATTAAAGTACTCAATCTCAAAGTATCTTTATTGGTAAATAAATATCTTCTTTATTTAGAAAAATGCAAGGGAACTTATAAGGGAATTTGGCGCCCAACACTTCTGTTAGAATGCCAATTGGAAATAACAGCCGTTGCTGGTTAATTAATCCTCCAGGGTTGCATGATTCAATAAGATTCCTCATCAGTTTTAAGAATATTTTCTCTCTTACCTCATTATAAATTCTTCTGAGTTGAAATGAATAACATATCCCAATACCTTTACTCAACTTCATTGAGTCAACCTTATTTAAAACAGAATTTTTAGTTAATGGGACTCTTACCCATAAACAGCAGGTTACAATCCCTAAAAGGTTAACTCACAAGCTACTTTACACAGGCGGCATCACTTGCTTAGCAACTCAAAAGCCACTTAGTCAATTGGCAACTAAAACTGATAGACTCATAAAGTTAATTAAATTATCAATAATAAAATTGACAATTTAATCACTTATTTAATGTCAGGAATCACCCCTGATAAAACATTAGTAATTTGATGGATCAAAATCTGACAAATTACAAAATATTTTTCCAGGATAATAATCTGAACAATATTTAATTTAACTGAGGTAAGCCGACAGGGGATGGGCATTATTGAACTAAACTAAAACTAAAGAGACGTAACTAATTGAATCAAACTAAACGCCCAAATGAGCGGTTTAAATGAAACACACTGAACGAAACAACCAATCAGGTGGGGAGCGGAAACCACTTATTCCTCCATGGCGGAAAGGGAGGCGGATCAGGGGGCTCATCTTCAGCAGCAGCATCCTCATTCCAGAGTAGGGTATGTGTCAAGGCGGATAGCAAGGGCGTTGGGGCATCAGCGGCATGTGGTATGATATCTCTAATGATTGGTACTTCCAAGAAATTACCAACTACAAAAATGGAAGTGATATATTTGGCTAAAGCTTTTCAGCCTTAATGCAGGTATCTGGTAATTTAATAAATGTGGCAGTATTGGTTTGGGTAATCTTAGTTTTAGGATTCTGTGCTACAGTCACCACGTTTTGGTTAGCATCATTGACATTTTTGTGCAGTTGTTACATATTAATCTTACTTTTTGGAGTAAGATTTTGGGGGATAACAGGATTGAATACCTATGGTGAGTATCGCCACTGATTTGGCGGCAGCTTTGCGGGGGGCAACAATCAGGTGTGGCAGCTGATTCTACTGCAAGCTGGTGGTCGCTCTAGAATGGATCAGCATTTGGCTGAGGGGCATATAAATGAGGTGGGATTTCTACATCCTATTCTGCATTATAGAACTTTTTGACTTACAGCGATGATCTTCAATGATATTATTTGATTCTTAAATTTCATCCAAAACTCCCATAAGTTCTGTCTGAATTGAATTGGGGAATCAGCATATGGTTGAGGTTTGTTTGATTCATTGGAGGACGCATGGGATTGAACTGGGGTCCTATCCTGTGCTTATTTGGATGTGGCGTTTGTAGCACTGGGGCGAGGAGGAGGCTTATTGGTAGCTTCAGGTGCAGCTGCAGCATTAGGATTTGAGGGAGGGGTAGGTAGGATTGTGCCTCATACCAAAGCTGGTGCAGGAGGGTGGCGCATTGGAGGCTGGCGGAAAAAATAAGCGCCATTGGAAGCAGCTAGGGATAAGCACTTGCATCTTAAGTGGTCCAACTCAAAACAGGATGGACAGATCGTCCATCCGCCCTTGACTCAGGTCCAGAATGGATGGTCAGGGGCAGAAGGGATAGTGGTGCAAGGGGAATTAATGGGGCAATTTTGTTTGATTCAGGGCTGATTATGGTATAATCTCGAGGCCCAGAGAGGCGTGTGACCCCATTTGGGACCACAAATTGCAAGATGGGGTTGGAGCTATAGGTTGTTAAACCTTCCACCAGCTCCTGGTGGAGCACCTCAGGGGGAAGGTGAGTGAGCAAACCATCGAACTGAACCACCAAAGTGGTGTCTGCTGGGAGCTGGGTCTGAGTTATTGGGAGAGGAGTATCCTGGAAGACCAGGGGCACAGTTGCCACAGTGGCGGTATTAGTTTCACAGGTGAAGCCAAGATCAAAATGCCACTTATATGAGCAGAAGTCAATAAAACAGTTGGAATGCATCCCCGCCTGAGCCATTTTGATAATGGCTTGGTCATTGTAAGGGAAAAGTTTCCTATATTTGACCCTAAGGCCAAAGTGCATGTTGCTTTGGGAGCACCAGGGGGCAATGGGGCACCTTTTTGGGTTCAAGTGAGGTGGGCGTCAAGATCCGTGGGAGGAAAGAATCATCTCAAGGGTTTGGTATGACTTGGCAAGCCAGTCTGAGCACATTTTCCTGTTGAATGGATAATGGTGGTGGGAGTTTCGCTGCTGCCCCACACTGGGGAAGCTGGTGGGGAATCTGATGATATTGGAGCAAAACTACAGTGGGTGATTGAGTTTTACTTTTTAATCCATATATTTTTGCTCAGAAAGTTATGCTGAGTAGAAAGAGAGTAAAATAATCTGAACAATAGATATTTTATATAATTAATAGCTCCAACATCACACTATAAGAATGAATCCTCTAGTGTACAAGCATATGTATTTTAATCAATTAAGCTAGGTAATGTGAGGATTTTAAAATCCCAACACATCCTCCTGATTGACCAAATTATATAGCAATAAAACTTTTCTTGAAGCATACACCGCTTTGATCCTGACTAAGTCCTCCAGCATGTTTTTTATTTTTTTGGTCCATCTCCTTTCCTTGCTTGAAGCATTTCTGGGTAATTCTTCTTCTTAACACATTTTCTTTCTAAGTCCTCCTTACTGCCACCTCCGCAGAGCGCAGTTCCCACTGTCCCATGCCATGTCAGCCTAGTTTGGGTGTTGTTGTCAATAAAAGGTCTGGAAAGCCTGTATTCCCCCATGTCAGGGCTATATGAAAAGTCGTCATTTGGAGATCTTCTTGGGTGGTTTCTCCGATTTCTTTGGTCCCTGTATTCCCCCAGGCTGGGCTTCACTTCTTAGGGCCTCTTTATAGTGGATCCAGTTTCAACCCTTCCTGATCCTGCCAATATGTTTGTTTCTTCCAGTGCCTCAAGACTACTCATGGTGGACCCAGTTTCAACCCAAGTTATCCTACCAATGACATAAGGGAACATCACCAGATGCTTTTTGTGATGAAAAAAGTGAAATTGATATGTAAACAATTATTCATTTTTATCTTTTAATATACTTTTTTTATGATTTTTTATCTTGTACTTTTTTCTTTTAAATGCAATGGTACTTAATATATCATTAGGTTCAGAGGTCGATCTTTTCATTTCCCCCACTCTGGTTCAGCGGTTCACTTTCTGAATGTAACCAGCTATCATGGTTAGAGGTCTTTTCTAAGATTTAACCACATATCACGGTTCAGTGGTCCCTTCCTGGGACTTGACCAACACACCAGACATAACCTATTTTTATAGGTTCATTGGTACCTTGGGAACATTGCAACTTATTACTCCGCTAGATTAATACTTGAGATTCTTATATGGACCACGTTATATATGACCATCTGTGAGGTTCTTAATTATAAAAAAATCAGTTCTGACTTTGCAATCACCTAAAATGGACCCAACTACAAAGTATCCAGCTTATTTATTCTTTCAAAACCATGGGTATCGCAATAGGCTACCCTATACCCCACATGATACTCTTGCATTGCTGATAAGTTCTTGTCATCCATAATTTTTGCTTTAATCCTTATCTTCAAGTTGGTTAAACGCCTGTGATTGCAGGTCAATCATAATACTTTCCAGTCGGTTCAGATATGGATCAGTACTCATCCCCAATGCTGTTTCTATGGCATAATACAAAATTAGTAGTATTCTGCCCTTAGTCTGTATAGTAATTCAACCGGCGTCTTATTTTGTAGCCATATAAAGAATAATAATGTTGGAAAAGGTAACTGAACTTGGATAAGTACCTCAGCTAAAGTTTTCCCCACAACCAATTTTCTCAGCGTCGCAGCTACATTCCATTGCTCATTCTAACATTCCATTTGTTTTGGGCCAATATGGAATGGAAAACACTACTTAGATTCTCATCAGTTCATTCAACCTAATGATCACATAGGAGGTGAAATTAGTTATATTGTCACTCTTTAAAAATTGAGGACATCCATGCTGGTACACCACTTGGTCCAGGATGAATCTCGCCATGCTTGTAGCATCCACTCTGCTCAAAGCTGTAGTTTCTACCCATCTAGTCAGATGGTTTATTGTCATTATGATGTAATTAGCTACTCCAGTACTGATACTTAGCGGTCCCATAATGTCTATTGACAACATGTGCCTTACAAACCCAGGACTACTAGCTGGTATCCTGTTATATTCTTATGCGGCTTATATAATTGGCATTCCATACAACAGGACGGTAGTTGGTGACATCATAGTTATTTGATTCCCAGTAGTACTGTTGAAGATAGTCCATAGTTTTCCTTAGGCCATCATAGCTGACAACTTTGTGTCCAGCTTGGATTATTTCCATTCGTTCTGACAGCTTTGGGTAAAACAGTTTTTGATTATTTTGTATAACTTTCCATTTTTTTTATTACTTGATGGTCCCAACTCAAGGGGGGGAATAACTTTCCATTTTCATCTCGGTTTTTTCATCGCTTTCTTTAGTGCATCTTGAATTTTTTGGGCTCATTCCCAATATTGCCTTCAATCATCCTCTGGAATAACTCATCTACTTAATGATAGAAAACTGGACAGCAGGAAATCTTGATAGTCCTTCAGCATTTTAATGTACTGGTATGGCTTGGTGTGTTATCTTAAAATCGTAGGCTTGTAGTTTTAAAGCCCATTGGGCCATCGCCCTTCTGGTTCCTTCAGGTTATGGTGCCAGCATAAGGACAAGTGGTCAGTAACCATTTTAAAGTGTGTCCATGGATATACAATTGGAATGTCTTGCATGCATAGATACTGCAAGGCATCTGCACTCCATCATGTTGTGATTTTTTACCTCTGGCATTAGTGTTCTGTCCACACAGGCCTCCAATGTTCTTCCCCATCATCCTCTGCTTAAGTAATGGTACCAATTGCTGTTGTCATACATTTGCCCTCCCAGTTACAAAAGAAGAATGTTTTGGGTAGAAATCCGCTGAAAGGGGGAAATGTTGGACATTTGCAAGTTTTCCAATGATGATTAAAATAATTTAAATAAGGATAATGCTGATATTGGCCAAAAGACCCTGGCTGATTCTCAGTGGAACCCCATCAATTGGCGTAACACCATTTCAAATCCTGAGTGGGCAAAAACCATAAAATTAAGCAGTCAGATTGCTCTGACCACCTGATGTACTGTGGGGTGACCATTGGATGGTACTCCCCTTGCCCCCACCCAGTCTTTCCAAGCACCTACGTGGGGACCACCCCCTTATATAGGCGTGGCGGAGGTCCCCTAGGTGTAAGTATTTTAAAAAAGTGGTAATTAGTTGAAATACATAACATTACCACATGGACACATTCTGCCTTAAAACCCCATCCTGAACTATCAATTTGCCAAAGAGTAGTTCAAATTTCTCACGTTCTGATAGGCGAGTATACCATATTTCCTAATTCAGAATGCATCAAAGCTATTCCAGAACTATCCTCAAATTTCCTTGACCCTTAAAACAGTTTAAATACTGATTGGTTGGATATCATGAGGGATCATTTTTCTGTTACTAACCCACACTCCTGGTAAAAACCTTATAAAAACCAGTTTTTATTAAAGTTTATTTTATAATTTTTATCAAAGCTTTTGTGAGATCCATCAGCATAAGCACCAGCGAGCACAAGAGAGCTGGATTCCTACAAATTGGTGCTCACTACAGGGGGGCCCCCTTTACACAAAAAAACATCAAAAATGGAGGCTATAACCATGAGCAAATCTCCCACTTTTCCTCTTTACATGGAATCAAGTTTTTTGCTCTGGAAAACCAACTAACAAGCGCTCTATACCGACTCAATGAACTTTATCAGCGCCCTCTAAAACCATGTTTTAAAGACAAGTATATCCCTGGTGAAGGAAGTATTGCTACTTTTTTTATGTTTACAAAGCTGCCATGGATGGTGCAACGGACAAGCAAAAAAATGCAACACATCCTCCCTTTTTAAGTCTCCCAGAATAAGAGATGATAATTCCTTACCTGAACCCTTTGCGCACCTGGGCAGAGGTGAAGGAGGCTCTTCTAGCTGAATTCGGATCAAAGCAAAGTCTGCACAGGGAAAACAGACCTTTATGCGCCTTAGTATGTATGAAGGTGAATCAACCATTGCCTTTGTTGAACGATTTTACATCGCTGCGCAAAGGTTGTCAACCTCAAACATGCTTACCTTTGATGATGCTATCGCCGCCCTGATAACTAGATTAGTGTCCCAGCCTTCTCTATCCAAACATATCATCTCAGTGAAATGCCACTTCAAAAACATCTGCGATATTAAAGAGGCTTTTATTGAAGTGGCCAAATTCCAATTATGTGCCAAAACAAATGTCGCTGAGGTGAGACATCCAGCTCTAACCATTAAGGAGTTACCACCAGTTGAACAGTTGAAAGTGAACTCACCTGTGCCTATCCTCCCTGCTAAACCTTCTCCCTCAGTGCGACTCAAAAAGGTTATCACTCCTTATGAATCAAAGCCCTGTAAGGTAGTAACAACCTTACACCCGCACAAGCTCACTAAAGAAGCTTTGCCTATCCCTCCAGCTAAGCTGGTAAATGCACGCCCTAAGGCTATTCAATCTCCTGTGGCCATCTCTCCTACCTCCATCACGGCCTTTCCAGTTGTTGAAAATACCCTTGGTGACGAATCTGAGGGGGTTACGATGACGTTGGTTACTAGATATTAAAAGCCCCTGCGGAAAAAGATATGCCTGATCATTTAAACGCTGGAGGAGTAGATGAGACCGCCATACCCAAGGAAACGTACCTCAGCCAGATACTAGGGTGTCCAAAAGTTATTGACACTGCCAACAATGGTGACCAATTCTTAGCTGGCTTGATACTCCCTCTTCAGCGAGTTCATCAAATAAAATCCATCATGGATAAATACCCTGAGACCGCTAAAAAGTTAACCTCCATTTTCTGGCTCAAGGAAGTCTTAGCTTTGTCACCTAAATTTGGAGGAACGCTCACTAAGGTTGAGGTGGTCATTCAAAAGGTCTGAATACTAGCCATCCTGGACACTGGCTCCCATTCAACGTGATCTCCACTAAGATTATTAAGAAGATAAAGCTAGCGCCTAACCTGGAGTACATGTAAGAATTTGGAACCGCTGGCCTCAACAATACTTGTGCTATTGGTTATACTTTCCCTTCCCACTCGAATTGGAAAGCTTATTCTATCAGCCCCTGCTGTGGCTTTGGACAACAACGCATATGTATGCTCATTGGCACTCAATTTATGATTAATATGAAGGAATAAACAACCTGAAGCAAGGGGTCCTCTCGTCACTCAACTACATAGTCCCTTTAGTCTTATCCAATAAAGAATACAGCAAGCATGAATACTCTTGCCTGGTTGAATAACCTTTTTCAGACATAACCTTGCCTTATTCCATTCCAGCCACTACACAAAGAGGTTACCTGATCAGTGGATGCTGTGGATGGTATTCCTTTCTACGCTGCAGATGAGGTCTTGATTAAGCCTAAGGAACAAAGAGTGGTTGAAAATAAAATCACACTACAAATCCCACATCAGTGCTTATTGAACCTTGTAAGTATTGAGGGCGTTAGCCCCTTGGAGCCTCGTGTATTGCCTGGGATACTAGACCCAGCCTACCAGAGGCCAATTACCATTCTATTAGGGAAACCTCACCGGAAAGGACATGAGCATACAGAAACACCAGGAGATTGGCAGAGGTTTCCTACTCCCAGTAGAGGACATTGAACATATCCACTCAGCTGGCTCTATGGCGGATTTGGGCTTACCTATGGACAACATGGTTTGCACCTTGCCCAATGTTCATATTTCGAATAAACTGACCCCAGAGGAGTTGGAAAAAGTTAATACCTTGCTAGAAGAATACAGATACATATTCTCCAAATTGAATACTGACTATGGCCACATGAAGGGTTGGTGCCACTCCATTGATGTGGGTGATTCCCGGCCTATAAGGTCCAAACCATATCGCAAGTCAAAGATGGAGGAGCAACAAATGAGGACGGAGCTCCAGCAGTTATTAGACGCGGAGTTACTCGTTCCTTCACAAAGCCCTTGGTCTTCACCTCTCTTACTAATTGATTAGAAAAATAAAGGTCATCAGATAGTCTTGGATTACTATAGGTTGAATAGCCTCACTAAGAAGGATAGCTATCCTATCCCTCGCATTAATGACGCCTTGGCTGAACTCTCTGGCTCTAACTTCTTCTCCGCCATGGACTTGCCAGTGGCTATTGGCAAATAGACCTTTCTCCTAAAGATCAGGAGAAATGCGTCCTTATTTGTAGTAAAGGTTTCTTCCAACCCACACGACTACCCCAAGGGTTGTGCATTGCACCTGCTTCTTTCCAGCGTGCAATGGATCACATTTTGCAGGATCTCAAGTTAACCTGCGTTATCATCTACCTTGACAACATTACCGTATTTTTGAAGACCTTCAATGAACACCTTGATCACTTAAAAAAGGTGTTTTAACGGTTATGTAAGTCTAATATTAAGTTAAAGACATTAAAGTGTACCTTCTCCCATTAAAGAAATTGGATTTCCTTGGCCATTCCATTTCCCAAGAAGGAATTCACCCATGAAGGACAAGATTGAAGCCATCTCAAAAATATCGCCCATAAAAATCTATTAAATATCCAGGTATTTCTAGGGATTATGGGGTATTACCATCAGTTCATCCCTAAGTTTGCCCAACTCAGTGAGCCCCTTGTCCGGCTATTAACCAAGAATACTCCTTTTTATTGGGGTGCTGAACAAAAGGCCGCTTTTATGACCCTGAAGCAGCTACTACAACGACGCCCTATACTATAGCACCCAGATTATTATAAATTACTTATCTTGTTTACTGATGCCTTAGACTACGCTGTTGGGGCCATCTTAGACCAATTGGATGAAACTGTTATTAATATGGTATCTTACTTTAATAAAATGCTTTCAAAAGTGGAACGCAACTACAATGTAACAGAAAAGGAGTGCCTTGCCGTTTTTTTAGCTGTGAAACACTACCGCCCATTCCTATATGAGACCACCTTCACTGTGGTTACTGATCACGCTTCATTGAAATGTTTACAGAATATTAGGGATCCTAATGGCCGGTTAGATCTCTGGGCTCTCAATCTCCAGCATTATGATATGAATATTGAACACCGTGCTGGGACTTGTCACATGAATGTTGATGGGTTGAATAAACTGCCAGTTCTTCATTTAGATAACAGTAAAGCGGAAAGGTTACACGACCTCTTAATGACCCCAGATGAATGGGAGGATGAGGATGAGCCTGTTCAGAAAATGTTAAACCGGCACTCCTGTAACACCAGAGTAAAGAACGGGAATTTTCATAAGCAGGTGGGGACAAAATGGATACCTTACCTTCGACCCTCAAAACGCGTACCTGCTATAATAGAAGCCCATTCTACCCTAGGTCATGGAAGGGCAAGGAAAACCTATGAGTGGAATAAAATCAATTTTGCTGGGATGGAATTATGGAATCTATCGTTGATGTTTTAAAAGCCTGCCTTACTTGTAAGAAGCAATCTGGCTTCAAGTCTAGATTCAATATCAACCAACTACCCCTCAACAACCGTTCCACACTATTAGCTTGGATGTAATAGGTCCCCTTCCTCAGTCTCTTAGTGGAAACAGATTTATCCTAGTAGCTATTGATCACTTCACTAAGTGGGTTAAAACCGTGGCTCTTCCTGCTCATACAGCTAAGGCCCCACCACCTTTTTATATCACAATATCTTCACTCGTCACGGTTGCCCCCAAGTACTACTCTGTTATAAAGTTAAGAACTTTACCTCCAGAGTAGTCAAAAGTCTAGCCACTTCTATAGGAGCACAACAACTCTTCTTAGCTTCGTATATCCCATCCACAAATGGGACTGTGTAAAGAGAAAATGTAACCTTGGTTTCCATTCTTCACAAACTGGCCTCATCTGATCCTCTTCACTGGGACCAATATCTACCTAGTGCTCTTATGGCATACCATATTAGCTATCACCGGAATTTGAAAATGTCTCCATTCCATGTCTTGTATGGGCGAAAACCAGGTATACCTGCCCTCTTAGTCAAGGATGTATTCTCTTCTAGAGTTGAGGAACCGAGAAATTTATTAGAAGCTTGGTTCAGCACATAATTCAACTCTAATCCAAAGCTATGATCAATTTAGCCAAAACAGTAACAAAAGAAGGGCAGGCTGCAAATGAGTTTCAAACTTCTTACCCACTTTCCAAGTTTCTGACATGGTTGTACTACCATAACTGCATCACCCCTAGAAGTGGTAAACTTGGATCAATTTGGGAGGGTCCTTTCATCATCATCTACAAGAGAGGAAACGAGTACTCTATCAAAAATCTAGAAACTGGTATCATTATTAATTGTGTACATGGCCGTTTCCTCCAGCCCTACTCACCCCCCAACATTCTTGAGGGGGTGGTGTCAGACATTTACCTTTGCAGCTCAAAAATAATAATGTATTAGGAGTTGCGCTGAAAAAGGGAAATGTCGGCCATTTGTGATTCCCAAATGCCATTAAGAGCAAATTTAATGAAAATAGTGACAAGAATGGCCAAAAGACCCTGGCCAATTCTCAGTGGAACCCCGTAAACTGGGGTAACACCAGTTCAAAACCTGCATGGGCACTTTCAGTATAATACAACAATCAGATTTTGCTGATTTCACAATGGACTTTGGGGAAACCAGCGGAAGGTACTCCCCCGGCCAGCACCAAGTCCTTCACCACACCTGTGTGGGGGCCACCCCCTTTATAGGTGTGGCGGCAGGCCCCAAGGTGAGAAAATTTCCTGAATGGTGATTGGTTATAGTATATCAAAACCTTGCTGCATTTATAAACTTCTTCAAAACCCCAACGCCCATTGTACTAAAATTAACTAACTTTCCCAACGATCTGATAGGATCACCACACATATTACCTAAATTGGAAAGCACTAAAGCTATTCCAAACCTATCCCCAAATTCCTCCAACATTCGAAAATAATATAGATACTAGTTATTGGAAGTCAGGAAGGGATTGCTTTTTGTTTTAACCCCCCGCTCTACTAATAAAAATGATTGAACCTTAGTTTTTATTCGTGAAGTTTATTTAGTTAATTGAAAATTTTGTGGGGTCCAGTGGCATAAACACCAGCGAGCACCTCCAAGCTGGATTCCTACATTGGGCTTCCATTTTGGTGGTTCATTAGTGCTATGCCCATAAAGCCTGACAGCCATTAATTGAAGCAGACTAAGACTCACAACAAGTATATTATTAATTTTTGAGGGTGCTAAGTCATGCTTTGGTCCCATAAATAATGTATCATCATATGTTAATGACAGTAAAAAGGGACATATTGAAGTCAAGTATTAAAAAAGTGTTATATAATTAACAACGTAACTATATTCATAATAGAATAGAAGTTTTTATCTGTTACATATTACAATATAAGCCTCATAAGGAAAAGGATTAATAAAATTAATAGATGTGGAAATTTATAAGGGATGCTCTTGATCAAGCAATACATCCAGGTTGTACAATGACTTTGTAGCGTATTTTGATAGATTAAAAGGTTTTTTGAATATCAAATCAGGAGAGACTTAATATGAATTAGGTTAATTGTTAAGCAGATTTTACTTCTTACCCTTTTTTGTTTTCATTCTAATTTACTGCCTCATGTTTCACCTAGTGTAATGGTCACCTAACATTTCGATGATTTATATCTCAATTAGACAGGATTACATCTTGGGGTATATTAGACTCAAATTAACACAATGAGATTTTCTATTAATGAGTTAAGTCTTACCAACTATAAGTTCCTATAAATCATACTTTATTTGGCTTCTTTAATCCCATTCTCACGTTTAGGAGTCAATTCTCTCATGGTAGTCAAATGCTTATATACTTCCATCATCTCTGATATATGGATTTCTAATAAAGGTATCACTAGACTATATGATAAATGTCATACTTAACATATCAAACAACTTTATAATCAATAGGTTGTTCTTTTACGCTGAGTAGTACAGGTTGTGATCAGTAGATAGGCAGATGATTTACCATTTTTAAAATTCTTAAATTTAGAACTTTTTTTGTGAGACAAAGATGGCAGCTTAAAGTCTTTTGTATAATTTTCTTATAAGTTTACCTAAAAAATGGTGTGAGGAGTAGTACTTAAAGGTTTTCATGATATTTGGATAAAGCTTTAGACCTCTTATTAAAGTTGATAGTATGTGCTTGAATTTCTGAATTGGAAGGTTGGCAAGATGATCAACATGATTATTGCCACTTAAAGCTTAATATTCAGAATAATTCTTGGCGGAAGCCAATCAGTTTATAATGAGAATAAACTTATCCTTCATTATATTTCCAATTTTATTCTTTTACATTGAAAAATGGCATGGTCATCCTGTGGAACACGCTAGGTAACAACAGAGGTAAGAGCAAACAATATTTCAGTCAGATACTTTTGTTGTTATCAAAAGAAGGAGTAGTACAGATTTTTAGTGTTCTTCTAGAATGGATGGAGTGCAGTGTATTTGACAGAAAGTTTTTATAAAAAATGCATGCTTGGTTGATGATATGAATAGAATATAGCATAGCAATAAGCCTGCATCCAAGTTACCTGACATTGAAAAATGTTGTAATGAAAATTAGTAGCTATAGCATCCAAAACTTTAGTTCTTAGATATGCTTTTATAATACTTTAACATGATAGGGACCATAGAGGAGATTTTTTGTGAACAGGTTTTTATGGCTCTTGTACTCAACCTGGTTATTGGTATTTAAATATTAGAAATTACCTTAAGGTACAGCACATCATGAAATACTGGACCTAAGTTGCATAAAAGCAATGACATTCAGATAGTTGACAAAATGTAACTAAAATGTATGGGGAAATCTAGTTATTGGTGGCATCACCAATCTGGCTCTACTTTTTTTTATACTAAATGGTCCCAACCTGAGGGGGGATTCATCGATGTACCAATCTGGCTCTACTCATTAATGAAAAACATCTGAAGGAGTAGTTCCAAGTTTAATTTAGTTTGGATTAATATTGTTAAGAAATTAACCAGATGGATCATCCCAATAGTTTTCAAATTAGGGGTGTCAGTTATTCAGATGTAATTGCCAGCTAATCGCCTAATTTGATACTGTTTAACGTTATATTATTAATTCAAGTTTAGGTTCACCGGAATCTGCATTTGCTGCCAAAATTCCAATTTGAGGGCAATTGTAGGAGTTTCTGATGGAAAGCTGATGAATCCATTACCATCTTTTAAGAATGGTTCTGCTGCTAAATTTAGAGCACCGCTGACTCATGCCAAGGATGCTTGATGTTTTATTAATTTAATGAATTTATATATGATTGACTGGTGACTCATGCTGAGGATGGGTCAAATTAATCTAATTTTCGTGAACAAGACAAGAAGATTGGGAGGGAATTGAAACCAGGAATGAATGAGATTTACAGAAAGTGCCATCTTGGATTGGCAAAGGGTTTAATAGGTGAAGTAGCCAAGAGTATATATAATCGTTCATTCCCTCCAAATAAACACCTCTTTTCGCTTTTTCTTATTTTAATTGCTAGTAGTTTTTCTGCTATGTTATAATAAAAAGGGATGGAGATCCCTGACGTTGGTTCGAGGTGATGCACCTGAAGTGGCCAACATGCCAGCTCCAATACCAATCCCTAGGAGGAACAGGCGGGAACCTAGCCAAATGACCACCAATGATGGCGCAGCTGGCTGTCAACCCTGCAGGGTGCAGCGTGGGAGTGCAATGCCACTCAGGATGGGGTAGGACTCGCTGTGGCATGCCTAGATGGGTTGGCAAAGGGTTGGGATGGTGGGGCAGCGTAGGAGTGTTTAGGCCGCCCAGGATGAGGGCAGGACTCGCCAAGGCACACCACAGGCCTTAGGGCTAAGGTGAAGTTGTTGGTCTGCTGCGTTGGTGGGTTGGACGCAGAATCTAATGGGGTTGGTATGCCTATGAAGGCGAAACAGCAAAGGGCCAACCAGTCTTCATACTGGTTGGCCAGGCACACTAGTGGAGCCCACGATCAATTTCACAACAAATATGTCATTCACTTTATGTCCTTTTTATAATTGCAAAGGCAGTTTGTATATCTAAAACTAGCATAATTTAAATAAAAATAGTTTAAGGGCTTATGATAAAGTCAAGTATCTAAATTAGACTGTTTTTAAAGACTATAGTATGCTTCTGATATTTTTTATAAAAGAGTTATAAGTCAACTATAGCTTTTCAGACAGTGCATCTGTAGGTAAATTAATATGAATTGATGATAGGTCTAATTAATTAATGGAGAATCAATATATACTCATCAAGATTGTGTCAAAGTAATTATAATTTATTATATCAATATGAATTGATGATGAACAAGTTAAACTGGAAAATTAGAGTGAATTCCACCAGAGCCTCAATGATAAGGTAAAGCCCCTAAAATTGTAGTGAATAGTTAGTAACTAAGCAGAAGAATTGAATCTGAACAGAAACAATGAAGATATGAGCAGAATGTGAAGTGAAGTAAGGGGATCATTTAATTAGAAGAACGAAAGTGGATATTAGGTAAAAAAGAGGAATCAGCAGTAGACGGCTGCTCATTATATATAATACATTAAATAAAGTTGGTTTTCTGAAGCAATAATTTTGTGTTCTTATTACATCTACCAAGTTTATTTGGAGATTGACGATCTTCATATCATCCGTCTGTTGCTCAGTGGTCTTAACCCTGTGCAATTCTTATGGAAGTACTAACTATATCGCTACTTTTATAGGGGTTGTGCTCACTACAGGGGGCCCATTGATAAACACAATAAAAGCTCCATATTCACAAAGAAATGGTGCAACAGGCTCAACTTGACAGGGTACTACCCCAGGTTGTTGAGTTATCCCAATATGCGGAATTAAAATTTGTCTTGGATAAAATACTCCAGACTCATAAAACGCTTTTTCAAAAAGTTAAGGTATAATGGATCAGCTTATAAGGCCTTCAACCAAATGCACCTGCTTGGTTTTAAACCATTCAACTTGTCAACCGCTTGGATGACACTACAGAGTGGCTACACCGTGCAGAGCGTAAATTGAATAGTGTTACTAGAGAGGGCGAGGTCTGTATTGATAAGCTGCCCCCATTTAACAGCGATGGAAACATACATGGATTTTTTAATCAGTTTGAGTTTGAAGTGGTTGGGGCTTCATATCAGCGTAAAGCTAAACTGTTTTTGTCTTCTCTGGATGTTGAGAGTGCATACCAAGCTATACGTTACCTTAAGAATAGCACCGTAGTATATAAGGAGGTTAAGGAAATCGTGCTTTGTCTGTTTGGGGGTGTGGCAAAGATGGTGCAGCGCAAAGCAAATTTTCCAACAATAAAATTTCAATGGAATTCTCTTTAGTGGAGTTTGCGGAGCAATTCACTTCTGAGGCTTACGTGCTAGTGGTAGCAGATATTTTGACCAACAAGGATGTGGGCATCGCAATGATGGTGGCTGTTAATTCATATTAGGAGCAGTATAATTCTATGGCCCATGTTCTTTATGCCGAAGTGGCAATATATCAATAAATCATCAACTATTACGACATTTATCCGCCACTTTTAGTGCTCCCAATGCGGAACAAAAAGCCCCTACACCTGTTACCAAATCCTCTTCAGAAAATGGATACAAAAATTCAGCTATAATCCGTTGGATAATACTCAGTCACTCAACCCTTCAGTGAGTCCTTTACATCTTCTTATGGTCACCCAGCTCATCTTCAGTTGAATACAATCCTTCAGTTATTTTTTGACCTGGGTTTTTATAGTTACACAGAGATATGAGCCATATACAAACGCCTGCTTCTCTTGCGGCCAAAGAGGTCATTATGCAGCTAACTGCCCTAACAACCTGCATGATTATGCAGTACCACCAGCCCTGACTGAGCAGGGAAAAGTTTGAGCAGAGTAGAGATGGGAAGCTCTACCTCTGATGAACCAAATTTATCCATCCATGGTAATTCTAATAAGTCCTTTGTGTCTGGCCCAGTACTCACCCCAACGATTTAGTATACAACAATCTCTCAGCAATGCATCTGACTCCCCCTAAAGGGAGACAGGTAGAATAAAGACTTGGAGTTTCAACAAGATGTACAAAAACCATATGCCTGTAAAATCCTTGAGCATAATGTTTTGAGTGATTAAGACCCTCCACGGATGTTGCTGCATTAGAGGTTGTGAATGTTGCAATGCCAGTAGAGAAAATCGTTTGGGAGTAAGCTCATGTCAGCACTGGTATTATTACTTTTCTTGCTAACAAAAAGCCCTTGTATGTGCATGTGATAAACACTAACGGTTCTTCTTATTTGCAGCATACATACTATAATATTTCATATAAAATACCAAAGTTTGAGCAATTATAGATACTGGCGCCCCATCAATATACTATCCGCCAAACTAGTGGCTAAGCTCCCATTGAAACCTGATGTGAAACATTAAGTAGTGTATGGGACTGATGGACAGAAAGCACTGTTTTTGAGGGTGCATACAGTGCGTTGCTTCTGAGGTTTGGGTCAGTCAACGGATCCTCTCCAGCTGTGGTTTGCCTAATAATAATTATGACTTGCTGATTGGGGCTGTATTCATGCGGCGATTTGAGGCAGTGGTCAATATGGCAGAGGAAACCTTCAAGATTTTGAAGCAATGGATCCTCATCTATTTACCTTCAGCGGAGTCCCAAAAGACCCCATTCGTTCCAGTCAAATTAATCTTTCATATAGCAATGGAATGATTTCTGTTCACTATTGGTGGATGAAACAGTTGACCAGAGCTCTTCCTAACCAGATTTATGAGTATATATGATATTCTGCTATGGGCTGCGAACACCTTAAGTATACCTCCTAAACATCAGGTCATAGTAGGGATGGAGCTTAAAATAGAAATCCCC
Source organism: Massospora cicadina (assembly GCA_022478985.1). Taxonomy (NCBI): domain Eukaryota; kingdom Fungi; phylum Entomophthoromycota; class Entomophthoromycetes; order Entomophthorales; family Entomophthoraceae; genus Massospora; species Massospora cicadina. The sequence continues at coordinate 52,497 of JAKSZP010009575.1, read as the reverse complement.
AAAGGTCTATATGGTGAAAATATGGATCCCTAACAGCAATCGTAGCTTGGACCCATGTGGCTCCTGGACTACCGTTACTGGGGCATGTGGAAGTGAAGGTATTATTAGCAAACCTACAGGAGGAGCCTATAATGGTTCAAAGGCACCAAGTGGTGGCTTTTCTATACCTGACTCCTTTTAATGAAATTTACTGTATCCATGATTTTGGTTCTTGGGAGGACCTCAGTCTAACTGTAAAAACCTCATAAGCGTAATGACCATGGTTCTGCGTGAAGCCCTAACTGAGCTGTTGAAGGAACAAAAAGATAGGGCGATGAACCTGTTTGAAAAATACTGAGGCATTTTTGCATCTGACAACCACAATTTTGGATGTGTCTGCAGAGTTGTGAATCGGCTGGACACCGGAAGTCACCCTCCCATTCAATCATGGCCTATCTGGTGCTCAAAAGCTGCGGAAGAAGTTGTACCTGATGAGGTAGCTAGATTAATCAGATAGGGGATGGTAGAGCTGCCAAAGAGTCCTGGGCGTCGCTGGTGCTATTGTTGAGAAGAAGGATGGCACTATTTGGGCATTAATTAACTACTGGAATCTCAATAGCATCACAAAAAAAAGATTTGTATCTGATCCCGCGAATTGATGACTCTCTGGATAGGCTGGGTGGTGCCAACTTTTTCTCTGCTATAGACTTAATATTTGGATACTGGAAAATTGAGTTGCCTGCAGCGGAACAGGAGAAATGCGCCATAATCACAACAAAAGGGTTGTTCCAGTCCACACATATGCCTCAAGGGTTGTGTAATTCCCCAGCTATGTTCCAGTGGGCTATGGACACTATCTTAGCTGACATGACGATGGCATGTGTCCTAATCTGCCTTAACGATATTTATGTGTTCTTGCAAACGTTCATAGAGCATCTAGACCACTTAGAATAAATTTTCCGTCGATTTGCTAAAGCTAACATAAAAATCAAACCTCAAAAAGTGTCCTTTTTTCAAAGAGCGATTAGAATATCTCAAGTTTGTGGTAGACTCCAAAAGGCTTATACCTCAGCTGGCGAAGATAGAAGCTAAACATAAAATGACAGGCCAGGTAACAAGCGGGATATCCAGGTGTTTTTGGGTAAGTTAGTTACTACCGGCGGTTCATCCCTAACTCCAGCTGTATTGAGGATCTAATCTTTGAAATATTAAAAAAAGCCACCTTAAACTGTACTGAACGTTGTCAAAACGCTTTTTAATGTTTTACGGATCACATTGAATAGCACGCCAGTTTTACAATACTTTATTTCAAGAAGGAATATATTGTGTAAACGGACACTTCTCTTTCCACCATAGGGGCAGTATTTTTCCAGAAGGATGATGATGGTGCGGAGCACCCTGGTGCATATTTAGGTGGAGCTTAAATTGCTATGAAGAGAATTACACCATGACAGAGCAGTAGTGCTTAGCTATGATCTATGCATATAAGCAGTTATAAGTATTTCTTCACAGAGTAAAATTAAAGGTCATGACTGATAACACATAATTTCGTTGGTTACAGAACCTTCATAAGCCAGAGGGGCGCCTTGCTAGATGGGATCTAAAGATTCAGGCCTACAATTTTAAATATTTCACCATCCTGTCGCAAAGCACCAAAATGCTGACTGCTAATCTCATTTACCAATGATCATGGTAATGGTGGATTTGGTCAATTTGCTGTATGAAAAATGGTCAGTGGTAGATATGCATATGAACCAACTCAAGTTATTTGGGCACTAGACGGAATGATGGTTGATATGGTCTAAAAATGGGGAGTTATACGAGCGTATTGTAATGATATGCTAAGTTATCCAAAATCCTCTGCTCAGCCAGACATCACCTTGAGTGCACACAAGGCGGTAGGCCATGAATGGGTATGCATAATGTTAGAGCTCTTGCAGCCCCTCTACTATCAGATGATCATGCACTTCGACGTGCTGGAATTGATTTCTTGTTGCCATCAATGTCAAATATAAAAGCTATTCTGCCAGAAGACATCCTATCGGTTAGTGAAGCCCCGGTTTTCATGGCACATGGCTTCTATTTACATCGTGGGCCCTTTAACAACAGGCACAAATAGCTCCAAGTATATCTTGGTAGCCATAGACCATTTAACCAGTTGGGTGGAGTCAAGAGCAATATGAGATTTGGTGGCGGTCACAATTGTCAAGTTCATAATGGTATGCATAAGCCAACAGCACGGCTGTCCACAGTTCATCTCACTAACAATAAAACTAAACTCACCTCACACATTCTCCCCAAGTTGAACAAAACAATGGACATCCATGGTGCTCTAACAACCCCATACCTTCATGAGTCTAATGGAATGGTCGATAGGGTTAGTGGGTTGCAGTTTAATATGATCAGGAAACTGGTAACAGATAGACTGTCAGATTGGAGTGCCCTCCTGTCCACTGCTGTTTTCTCTTACAACATCAATTATCATTCTGCGACTGAAAATAGTCCTTTTCAGTTGCTATAAAAAGACATCCCGCCCTGCATGCGTTACTTTATTCCTGTGTAGAGGAAACTGGTGGAGTAGATCCACAATGCTACTTGACGACTTTAACATCTACATTGATAAAGCTCCAGACTGAAGCGTTTTCAACCAGACTGGCTAAAAAATCAAAGATCATGATTCTGATAAATTAAAGCGTACTGGACTCCCCCAGTTCATGATAGGGGAGAACATTCTCTTCAATGACAAGCATGGGTTTGGGTGGCGGAATAAGTTGGCTAGTATATGGATCAAGCTTTTGAGATAATAAAGAAAACTAGTGTGGATGCCTACACCATCAAGGACCCAGAAAGTGAACAAGTTATCAACCACGTGAACGCCAAGTTCCTTAAGGCATATAAGCAATAATAGATATGAAAAAAATATAATAATAATAAATGAATGAACGAATGAATAGGATATCTAATAATAAACAAATAATAAATATAATAACTATGATACAAATGATGATTTATGAGGGAGAACTGTTCAGTAAAATGAATTTATTAGGAACCAAAGCATAACATACTTTTAGTCAAGATGTCTCAGAATCCCTTCGCTTCCTCTGCTTTTGACGGTGCGCCTTATGTTTTTACTGATGGGATCCACGTTTCTTCCTTTTCCGCCTCTTAATGGGTGGTTCAGTCCCACTGGACCCTTCACAGGTTGGCGGTGGGGGAGGAGGCTGCAGTATTGGTGGCAAGTGGGTCAGATTAAGCTCAGGGGACGCCGTGCCTGTGGACAGGGAAGAAGATGTAGAAGCGGAACAAGAATAGGATGTAGCACTGGGTACCCAGCTTAAAAGTTGAGGAGGTGACAACTTGAACAGGTGATTGAAGAAAATGCGCTCTTGCCCCCACAAGAACTAAGCCCACACCACATCTGCTGATGGTTTCAGGATATTAAGGAGTACACGATAAAAAGGGCCTAAAGTTGGAGTGGACTGTGAATAAGGAGATGAGTTCCAGCTTTTTGAGAAAAAATCGCTTCAAGACCAGTAAATACACCATGAAGTCATCCATGCTGGGATATGCATGCGGGAAAGGAGCAGCCACTGAATATGCTGCTTGACAGGCCCGCTCAAAAGCCACCTGGTGCCATTCCATCACCAATCTTAACTCGCCTGAGTAAAAGAAGAAAACCATGTTCCCAAGGAGCGCAAGTATGTGGAGGTACTGGACTAGGTTGTTGACGTTAAGAGCTGCAAATGCTGTGCCAACCCATATTGCATATGGTTCAGGCGATTATTCTAAAAATTCATCCCTAGTGACCAAAAGTTGGTTGGAGTGTGGAGTAAGGACCTCGACCAGCTGGCTAACACTCATCACACTAAGCATAACATCTGCTAGATGGCTAATACTGCAGGATGAGGCTTGCGATAGGGGGAATCACCAGATGGCTAAACCCGTCCACCAGTTAGTGTGACACATTGTTAAACGAAGGTCCTCTGCTCCACTCCCCACCCCAGTGTAACTGTGCCACTAAGTCGCCATAGGGCGCATGCAAGGATGCCATATGGCTGATGAATTAAGGGAGGAGCTCCTCCTGAGCCAAGTGGGTCTCAGCGTCTACCTCTGCCACTCCCTCTTAGCTGGGAAGTGGGAACTGGGGATGTGAAATTCTTTTTGGGTCACTCACATCTGCACTGTACCATATTTAAAGAATTTAAAGCAGGGGCTCAGGACATTGGTTGTTGTTAAGATTCAGAGAATATTGAAATAATGTTCATAGACGCAGTGCTGAAGCTTATCATCCAGTCAAGGGGCGTAATATCAGGAAATTTATATGAATGGACAATAAGCCTAAGTAATTAATGGCATATCATTGGTTATCCGTCAATCTTGGGTCAAGGTAATTATTATCTACTAAATTGATATGGGTTGATGCTGAGAAAGTTGACCTTGACAGTAAAGAGTGAATTCTGCCAGAGCCTCAATGATGAGGTAAACCCCCTAAAATTGTAGTGAATAGGGAGTAACTAAGCTGAAGGGTTGAAACAGACCAGAAACAACGAAAATATGAGCGGAATGTGAAGTGAAGTCAGGGGGTCAGTTGATATGAAGAACTAGAGTGGATAGTAGGTAAAAAGAATCAGCAGTAGAAGGCTGCTCGTTTTAAATAATACACTAGTAATGTGAGGTCACCAAAGCAATCTCTTTGTGTTCTTATTACAATTACTAAGTTTATTTTTGAGACTGACGATCTCCATATCCTCCAATTGTTGCCCAGTGGGCTTAACCCTGTGTAGCCCTTATAGTAGTTACTAACTATATTTCCAGTATTAAAAACATCACCCTTGATGCATCAGTCTTAACTCTTGCATATTAGAATAAAAAAGTTCAATATCTCTAAAATATTTTGGTATAACTGCAGTCAATAAAGAGTAATTCTATTGATAATATTTGTATATAAATGACTATTAATACCTTCTTGTTAAATATTCTAGTCCTTGGTTGATAAGTTTATTTTTAACTGAAATGATCTTAGTTTAAAGTCTACTACCATTATTAGTAAGTTCAATACACGATCAATAATCTTTCAGTACTAGTTTGGCATGGATTTATCCAATATTTCAACTATGCATCTGATTCTTCATTTCCTTTTCAACTTAGGGGTTTCTATTTATAAGTAAGTTCATCATGACAACTTTTAGGTTGATTACTGTTTTACAATTTTTTTCCAAGGCACACTTCAGTTTTAGAATGCACTAGGTAGCAATAGCTGTGTTAAATTCATCAAGTTTAACATCCCTTACTATCTAAGTTTGTTGAACTCAGGTTGTGCAACATTAGCACATTTGTCAGTTACATCATAACCATTATCAAACACATAGTATAAATTCATGGATGTATTATTGTCAGGATTCTGTACTGAAGTGAATATTCAAGTAAAACAGACAACAGAATTTAATCTGAGTTAAAGTTTGGATTATAATTATTATTATTATTATTGTGGATAATCCCCAGTTAACTTTACTTATACTTTCCAATATTGGGATCTGAACCCATTCTGAAAAGGTGATTGAATATTGTTTAACTGATAAGACCAGAGAGTTTCAGAATGTCCGAGTAACAAATTAGGTTTAGATTTTGGCCTGGACATGCTAGGTAATTCCTTAAAATACCAGCATTTAAATCCTTACTTTATATTATCTTTATAATACTATTGTTATCTGATAAACTAAAGAGACAGTTCTTACTAAGCTAGGCAGCTATCTCTAGTAAATTTCTTATGTCCTTCCTTACACTCTCCAACTGCTGATTATTATAGTTCACTTTCCTACCCCACTTTTAGCCTTGAGGTACTATGAATACCTCAAGGCTCTATTTTTTTAGAGTAAGGTAATAATTAATATCCCATCCCATGCTAACTTATAATAAATAGCTCCAAATACATCAATTATTTGAAATTTATTAAAGAAAAGAAGTTCATTTTGCATACCCCTTACCTCAAGGCTCTATTCTAATTAATATTGTTGGGATTTTTGCCCAAATTTTAGCCTTCTAGATTACCTAGTGTCATTAAGGGAAAATCCCCTAAAGCGAAGTGAATTAAAAATCAGTTGGCCCAAATTTCAGAGAAACTACATTCAGGGGATTTTGGGATATTCGTCTGGTTGTATCCGTCAGGGATCAATATGGATGAATACCTAATATCTCATCGGGCAGAGCAGCTGACGAAATAGGGGCATCTGATAGTGATTAACTATCAGGTGTACCAATTGGGATCAGTTGGGTTTCATCACTGACTGATTGGGAATGTATGATAGTTGCAAGGCGAGTGATGCTGCCTGCAACTAGTGAATCAATTGGTTGATGAAGTGACCTGCCATAATGGGTAAAAAGTCCCATTACCTAAGCAGGTCGCTAGCCAATTATGGTTGGTTCTCTTGGATCGAGAGGAAAACGATAGGGACACGTTTACAACTCTTTCTGTTTGAGGTCTTGAGGATGTCCAATGATGGAATCCTAGCCAGGATGGGGAAGACCATCGCTGCTGAGATGAGGAAGGGTGATTCAATGGCAACAGCTGCTGTTTCATCAAAGAGGTGTCAACCAAGGGTTAGATGGCCGAATCCCCTATAAATTCCCTAGGATTCACTATAATAAAAGACACACATTAATACATACACTTATACATACTGCTACTTTAGAACATTAATAGTTTTATTGTAGATTTGGTAATAGTTAGACTATCAGCATTTAGCGTGAAGATTCCATCTCAAGGATATTATTGCAGAAGGCAATAATTGGTAGACTCTTAGAAGAAGAGTAGAGATCCGAGTGGGGATCTAGATATGAAGGGAACCATGACTAAGGGATCACTGCCAACTGTGTGTTGGGACAAAGGAGAATGCCATCAGAGGATCTGGACAAAGATTGAGTGGACAGTAATATAGGGAATGAATCTCTATGAGTACAACTATTGAGTATTTAATTGGAAATACTGGCTGAAGCGTTGGGCCTGAAAATAGTTCTAACTCAACTACGGATAATATTCTCCATACTATTATTGGATTATATATTCTTACAACGCAAGTGCACAAGGAAACTGAACCTGTGCAGTAAAAAGGTTACTGGGTTGACAACTGATAATCAACTCTTTAGTAAAGTTTTACATATATACTTTAGAAGAACTATATTTTTTAATAACCACAATTTGATATGCCAACCTAGGATTATTTTCCTTGATTGAAAAACTTTAATTTTGTTAAAAGTACACCCTAGTATTCCTCGCCCAGGTCTTTGGGAACCCTGGCCTATTTCTAATTGGAAAAGTGGTATAACAACCCCTACATCCAAACATAATAGTTTGGCAAAGCTGTTAATAATAAGCTTTTTTTTCAGTTGCTAATGGAATAGTAAGAGCTGGTCTCCTTATTGTTTGGTAACTTCAATGACTGGTGCCTTGCGTTGGACAAATTAATGTCAACTGCATTTCTCATAAATGATCTTACATGCTGTAGCAGACACATAGTCTCTAACCCAATCAATCTGACAATCTAATCAGTGCTTTACATAAAAAAGTTACATCTGTGTAACGCTTTGAAAGCATACAAAACTGAGTGATAGCCAAATATTATGATGTCAAAAACAGCGGATCTGGATAACTGTGGGAATATACTATTGTAGAACTATACATAGACTCCATATCTATAGGGTATGCTGATGCATTGGTCCTGGGTATATTGTATATAGTTCTATACTTTGAGCATTCTTAGATTTAGTTCCCTTCTGCAATCCTCTCTATAATAAGCATTATATGGAAGGACCCAACCCAGGCTTACTCCTCCACAGGCTCTGTCAACATACTAGATCTTAATTTTCTTATATGATTCTCCATTGTATGCTGAAAAAGATACAGTTACACTGCACGCTGTACAGTTACATACATGTGGTGCCACTAACCAATTGACAATAAATATATAAGACCTAGATGTCAGGCTCTGGTAATAAATAAACCAGCTCTTTATCTTCATATCTAGCAAAAAAAATTTAAAGGGAAGGTAAAGTTCAATTAAAGCTCAGTGGGAAAGAATATACAAAAACTTATTCTAATGATCTATTAATACAACAGCCAGACACCAATATTAAGTTCCTCATAAAATATTATATTAAGATATAAAAAAGAATCTAATTATAATAGTTAAGTAGTGCGTTAGATTGCTTTAGAGAATAGCTCATTTTGCATAAAAGCTTGTTTACCAATTTGGGACTTTTGAAAGTAAAATTTATTAATACACGCACGTTGGAATTTTGATATGACCATATTAACAAGACATTCAATCACATATATCTGTTTTTCTCAATTGGGGATCAAAGCTCAAAATTGTAGGAGTTATCATTTTTAATGATAACATTTTGGTGAATTAACCCTAAAAAATATTTACTGATCCGCTAGTGTATTCTTCTATTGACAATGTTTTGTTATAAATGATTCCTGCTAATGTATTTAATTTATGATTTTATTGCTGATTATAATAACTGGTAGTTTGATATTTGGTTTATCGTGGTTTTTTGCCTATTGACTTGGGAAACTATGTATAGTTACTAAATGATTGACAATGCTTCTGAGGATAATTTAAGGTTTAACCTTTTAGGTTTTGCAGTCTACAATTGATGGGTAAGGATCCTATTACCTAAGCAGAATGATAGCCTAAAGAGGGTACCCCGCTGGGGTTGATTAAAGATTGTTGGGAAACTTTCCAAAATTAACCATGAAGAGGTCGTGACTCTAGTTGGCGGTGCAATCCAACTAGATGAAAGAGGAATCCTCATGGGTGCAACTTTAGAGTGTAATCCTCCAGCAAAGGCTTCCAACACCCAGTTAAATACCAAAAAAAGAGTTGGTCGCTGAATCCCCTATAGGTCCCCTGATTTTTGAGTAAGTAAACAGATCTTAGTTTGAGAAAAAACTTAAATGTTTATATATTAGTTGTATAGTTTACTCTTTGGGATAAGAGTGCAAGGATCTGACATTCTTAAGTTATTTTGTTTGTTATCAAATCTCTGCTGGATCAGCATGAAGAGAGTAAGGAAGAGTTCCTTCCCAGTATAGAAATATCATCAAGAGGAAGAAGCACCAAATTAGCACAGTAACTTATACAAAATGTGGCTTTAAGGGAAATCGACTTAAATAATAGTCTTTTTTTATAGTACTAGATGGTCCCAACCCAATAAATAATAGTCTTCATACTATTATTGCCCCAATTTAATCAGTTAATTTAATCAATGCAACCTATTAAAATCTTTGCATTTGAATAAGGGAGCTAAAGTGAGCTACAGAAATTTAAAGTTTAAAGCTCCCAAATTACAACATTTGGTGCTATCTACAGTGATAGATAAGTTAAAAATATAAATTAAATCAATAATGTTATATAATAAAATTCAGAAGCTCTAGATGGAGTTGGACACCATTGAAAACATGTTGAGCTCAGCGTCACAAGCCAATGTCACTATTTAGAAAGAGCGTGTAACTAAGACAGAGGATGAGATTGACCAAGTTTGGAAAAAATAACAACCTCTATGGGAAGGTTGCCCCTTTATAGTGGAAAGGGAGTATAATTAGGGAATTTTTATTCCAAAAGTCTGATTGTGACGTGACAGAGAACGTTTCTGCTGCGTTCAGGAGGACATGGCTAGGATGTGGAAGCATATTGAGGAGTTAGAAAATAAAAAGTTTGATTGTGCTTAACTTGAGGCAAATGAAGCTTGCAATTATATCTCTAAAACTCCAGTCAGGAAGGAAGCATCATCCATAAATTATGACTAAATTGTTCGCTGCCATGTTGTTGATGACTCATAAAACAGCGCCTATGTCTATCTGGATTGTTGGGCGGTAATTCCCTTCTAGTGGAGCAACTGAAGTGTTCCAGAATACACCAAAATTGCTTTCCTTTCACCAGGATAACGCCCCTAGCATTTTTCCATCCTTTCGAGATGATGATGTTCAGTTATGTGGACGGCCAAAAAGTGGTAACTGTTATAAATTGCCTTAACACCAATTGCTAGAATATGGTGTTGCCACCCCTTAACGGGGACAATTGGTCGTATGTTTAAGCAAAAGAACTGATCATGGCTGAATTCAAAAGTCCTACTAGAATGGCCAATTGCAAACAAGAATTTACGGGTATACAATTCCAAAGAGATGAGACCTTGTCTCCTTTGCTGACCATTTTTATCAGGAGTAGCAGATCCTGGAAGGGGCGAAGTACTTTCTGATTTCAATGCATGCATAGCTATGCAGGCGGCGCTTTGGCCCTACCATTAATTGCATTAGATTATGGCTTCAACATTGGTGAATCAAACCTCGACCTCACAGATAATGGGCCATCTTAAGATGCTTGGAGCAACATTTGAAGCTCCAAATAAAACCTTTATGGTGATCAAGACGAAATCTCAGAATATTGTGAAATTTGCCAAAGTCAATAATGAACAACAGAATCAAAGTTTGATGGTATTAAGCAAAAGGGCAAAAAAGAGAGATAGAGATCCAGTTTGTTGTAACATATGTGGAAAACTTAGGCATATAATTGCTCAATATTTATAAAAATTGATGAGAAAGCAAGTTGCTTTGCTTCAGGCTTAGAAAGTCAAGAGTTTAAAAAAGACCCTTGGTCTAGATAAGGAACAATATAGCACCGCGGCCAACCCTATTCCCCTAGATATATTGTATGACAACATTAATACCTCTGATTACTCATGGAGGATGATGCACCTGATCCTCTTTGCCAGATGGTACATTTTGATGTTGAATTATTACTCAAGCAAAAGTGAAGTAGATAGACCCAAAATTGTGAAAGAGGTTGCTGGCCATATGTATGACAGATAGCGGAAAAATTAGATCCACTGTAAGCACAGAAGAATTACTCCAAGTGAAAATTGATGTAAATAATCCTTAACAATGAGTGAGATTAAGAAATTATTTTCTGATTTGTCTACACAACTAATTCAGACTCTTAATTGGTAGAATAATGCCACCTAATATTGGTGTAAGAACCCAAAAGGATATGAGAATTTTGTGCTTCCTCAGTAGAAGGAAGAAGAAGCTCAGCATTTGGCAAAAAACCTTGTGTTGGGATTTTTGCCCACCTTACCTACCTTCATCAGTTATGATTTATCTGCTTGTCCAATAGGGATTAATCCCACTGGTGGATTTTAAAGTTACCAATGGTATAAACAATAACTATCCTCTGGAGAAATATTCTCAAAAAATTCTATAGTGAACCATCAGATTACAATATGCTGGATTGATAAGTGTTCTGTTGGGGATGATCACCAACAATAAACAAGTGATTAGGGAGTTAATTTCATTATTGATAACTTTATTGAATTGTAAGAGTTGATCAGGTTTAAATGCCAATCAACTAAGGGTTTATTAGTTGCTGGTGAGTAATGCCGCCTGTGATACTGCAACTTTCAAGTTAACCTTTTCTTAATTGCAAACTTCTGTTTATGGGTAAGAGTCCCATTACCTAAGCAGGTTATTCCAAATAAGGCTAATTCAATGGGATTTGAGCAAAGACGTTGTGACTGTTCTTCTTTTCAGCTCAGAAGAGGTCTCATTGATTAGAGGAGAGAACCCAATTAATTTGATAAGGAAGATCGTTGATTTAATAACCCTGGAAAGTTAAAACGTTGGCAACGGCAGCAATTCCCAATTGGGGTGCCAACCAAAGGTTGTGAGCCGAATTCACTTTATAAATTCCACTTGATTTTTTATATTAAAGCATATCTGATCGAAATAAACATTTATTGGTAAATTTTTATAACTTAGACTGTTTGCTCTTGTGATTTTGTTGGAAGAACAAGAAGATTCTTTGTCTATATTATTGTTGATCTCCAAGGCCTCTGCATGACAAAAAGGAAGAAGAACCTCTGAACCTTATCCTAGGGTAAAATCTATCAGACGAAATAGGGAAGAATCCTTAACAATTCTAGATGAATTCAAGATTATGCTAAGCACCAGGTTAGCGTTAGCCCTAATAATTATCTTGGCTAACAGAAACTCAAAAAGATTAGCAGTCTTCATACTACTATCCATTATAGTATATAAGCATTAAGTAAACAACGCATATACAAGAAACCTGTACAGTTGAACAAGGGAGCCAAAACAATCTATAATTCAGAAAGAAGAAACAAAGCCTGAACATCTAACAATTGGTTCTCAACACTTTTCTTTCTCGTTGCAAACACTTTTTCAACCCATTCAATTCAAGACTAAATCTAGTTTGATAATCTCATAGAGGGGATTAGTCTGCGCCCATGTCTGGGAGCAGTTGGGCAAGCAAGGCAAGAGGAGCAGGCGGAAGGCCCGCGGCCTCTAACGTTCGAAAACGCCCCAGAGAATCTGGCAGAATAGAAAAAAATCTAAAAAAACCGGTGGTCACAATTTCCCCAGAGATACTCGTGTGGCAAGCACGATGCAACCAGTACATCAACACGCCACATTCCCAGCCACTTTTGTCGGTGGAATTTGGAGTCCGTGTGTATCTGGACATCCAAAAAACGGCCCTATGGGAAAAATTTTGTGAAGATGTACACAAAATTTTCCCGACTGCGGTGTACGTTGCACCTCACTCCATGTCGTGCAGTTGGCTGGACCTAGGTTTTGAAAGCAAAATAGTAGCAGACAAGGCTGCAGCGGTGCGCATAGTGGTCAACCTCCCCAAAGGGCAACAGGTCGTCAAAACTAAACACACCAGATGGACAAAATCAAACCAAATTTTCCTCACATTTGACTTTTTGCCTACTCAGTAAAACGTGACATTTTGGAGCAACACCTGAAAGATGGTCTCACCATATACAGCGAAATACAATCTTTTGAAATGTAACGTTTCATGCTGATGCCACACCTGTGCACTGGCAAAGCCATTGCAGTTCTGACCCCAACCAAGGAGATCACAAAGGACCTAACCCAGATCCCGCACTCCACCTTTATTGACATTGCAGGGCACACCACCCACCCATTCTGGGTAATTGTGGACAGCGCGCCCCCCATTTGCACCCACTGTGATGCATTCAGCCATAAGGCACATGCATGCCCCATCAAAGAGGGCATCACATTCCAAGAGCACCCCTCAGCGGCTATGGCCAGCGGAGAGGCACACTACAAACCAACCGCAAGCACCAAGGAGGCTTTTCATGGGGAGCACAAGGCTGCTACCTATTGGTAAAGCCCATCTCCCTGCAAGAGTGGAAGAAGGCCAAGCAGGCCCATAGGACTGCGGCCAAGGAAGCGGCCAAGGTCACCACCACCATCCCACACTCACAACGCCAGGAGGACATGGAGACCTTCGCGGTGGAAGCAACTCAGGAATCCATCACCCAATCAGATTGGGAGGCCCATGCTGAATGGGCCACTCAATCTGAGGATCTGATGGGAGATTTGATCTCACCCAATCGCTGCACCCAAGCCCTGGTCGAAACTGACTTGGGACCTATCCCAACCAAAAAAAAATTTTTGCCCCACTTGACGGTGCACCAAACTTATACACACCGCAAAAAATTCGTCCGACGTCGGGAAAACAAAAAGTGAAGGCCAAAGCCAATGCGACCCTTTCCACAAAAATTAACAAAAACCCCAATAGCATCACTGCTAATACCCATGCTGCTGTGAAAGCCCGTGGGGACCTGGAAGAGGCTGGTGGGCCAGGGGGCCCACCCCCTCGCACCTAAGGTGCAATGGGGGAAACCTTCACTCTAGGGATGCTGAATATCACCAGACTCAAGGCCTCCCCGTCCCAGGCTAAGAAACTGAGTTTTTTACAAAACAATTTGCCTGTGGATATCCTGGCCATCCAGGAAACCCACTGTCCATGAGGTTCCGAGGAAGCTTAGAAGACAATGCTCCTACCATCTCTATCCTTTTGGTCGAAGCACTATGGGGTGCTAATTCAGAAAAACAATTTTTTTCAAATTTACATCTTCAGAAACATTCCTAAATGACCGAGTGCTCGTTGTCACCAACTCATGGGCTGATGTTGCACACACAATCGTCAACATTTATGCCCCAAACGGTGCACAAGAGCGTCGGGAATTTTTTGTTGGTCAAATACCTCCCGCTACCCCCCAATTTTTTCCTAATTGGCGACATGAACTGTTGGCTAACCTCACCAACGGACTGGTGGCCGCCCTCACCCCACGCCCCACAGGGTCACGTAGAACTACGCATTCTAAAAGCCACCCTTGGGTTAATGGATGCGCTGCTGCGACATGCCCCACTGCTCAAAAACATGACGCATCCCCATGTCCACAATGGCCAATTAAGGTCCATGACCTGCATCGACCTCATTCTAGTGCCAGCGAAATTCCAACCCCACATCTCTCACTTCAAAACAATGAAAATGGAATTCTCTGACCACTGACTGGTCTCGATAACATACCACTTACCCATCACAGTTGAAAAGGCCCCACATTGGTGCAAAATCCGCCCCCCAGAGCTCGTGTCGCCAGGATTTTCCACATGGGTGGAAGAGGCAACTTTGGCAAAATTGTTTGTTGCACCATTTTGCGCGGACCCCATTTCCACATGGGCAACTTTCAAAGAAGACACCATCCGCCACTATCGCCATCTCTCATCCAGACGCTCATGAGCCACATTGGCAGTTATATCGCGCACGCTGGCAGAATTGGCCCACTTGGAGTCCAATATTCCAGCCTCAGGATATAGCCCTGCATGGGGCCAGAAGTGGGCGGAGGCAGCAGCCCACCTCAACGCACTTGAAAGGCAACACAAACATCGGGTTTGTGTCCAATACAGGGCCACATGCATCACTAAAGGCGACAAGTGCACCGCATACTTCTTCAAAAAAATTTTGCACCACGCCAGAGTGTAGCCTGCACACAGGTGCGAAAATCGGATAATTCTATTGTGGACACACTGGCTGAAGTGGCAATCAAAATGCAAATATATTACTCCGAGCTATACTGAGCCGAACCAATTCAGCTGGCCAAAATGGCAGAATTTCTTGACAGAGCTCATATCCGCACCATTTTCTGATACCCGGAAATAATGAATTTAGTTACTCCAAATGAATTATGGACTACCATTCGCGGTGCGCCAAACCAAAAATGCCCAGGCCCAGATGGCATTCCATATGAGTTCTACAAAAAATATTTTAAATATATATCCCCATTGCTGCTAGCCTCACTCAACCAAAGCCTGTTGGAAACGCGCCTCCTACCAGGAGGACATGAGGCCTTTACGGTCACACTCTTCAAGAAGGGGATAGGCTAGACTTAGCCAACTGGCGCCCCATTTCTCTAACAAACACAGACACCAAAATTTTAACAAAAATCATGGCTAACCGTTTAGGGACTGTAGCATCTGCCACCATCTCTCCAGAACAATTCAGTTTCATCCCCAGAAGGTCAATTTGGGATAACGTGCACTCTGTGGCTAATGTGTGTCAGTCCACAGCCTCTGGGGCACTTGTATTCTTGGACCAACAAAAGGCCTATGATAGAGTAAACTGGGAATACCTTAGGGCCTGCCTCCAACAATTCCGCCTACCTCCCTGCTTCATTAACTGGGTGATGCTGCTCATGGAATCTGCAACAATGGCAGTGCGCGGCCCAGGTTTCCTAACGGAAGTAGTCCATCCTCAAAGGGGCCTGTGATAAGGGGACCCCCTGAGCCCACTCTTATACAACTTCAGCCTTGACCCACTACTGCGAATTGTGAATGCCCAACTCACTGGGGTCCATGTGCCAGGCCAAACCCCAGTCAAGATGATGGCATTTGCAGATGATTGCGTGGTGGGGGTGTCTAATAACAAAGATGCACGCGCGCTTGAAGCCCTCATCCAGGAATATTCCTGGGTAAGCAACGCGGCACTGAACGCCTCCAAAACTGAAATCATCCTCCTTAGTCAGTTTCAGAACTGCTGGGCCCCAGCAAGTAGTTCCCAACCCGGCCCATCTGCTCGCCCACATCCACGCCTTACTAACTCAAAATACACCGCTCCACTGGTGCTCCCCTTTGTGCCATGACCTACCATAGGACCGGTACGCCATCTGGGCGTGTGGTTGGAGGCAGGTGGATACGCGTCAGCAGTAATGGAGTGCCATATACTGGACAACGTGACAAAGCGAATCGCCTCTCTCAGAGCCCACCCTACTACCCTCACTGGCAGGGTTGTTCTAGCCAACTCTATGCTCCTATCCAAAGTCTGGTTTGGAGCCCACGCCATCCCCTTCACCCCAAGCTTCTTCAAATCCCTGTATGCTTTGCTACAAGGTTGGCTTTGGTCAGGCCGCCCTCCACCAGTACGGCTAGAGGTCATGTTTGGCCCTCATCATCATGGTGGCATGGGCCTACTTGACTTCAAAGCCCATGCCGCCAAGATCCTGGGCACCTGAATTGCGGCCGTCACTGCTCCTACACTCCCATCCCAACACTGGTCCCGCGCGGCCCACTCCAACTTCTCCCAAGCCTTGGGCCTCAACAATCCATCAAAACCCCACTCCCTGATGAAATGCCTCGCATCACACACATTGGCCACAGGTCTTCACGGGACCAAAACCCACTACAAACGAATCCTACTCTCCATGCGAAGCGCAGAGTGGAGAATTCGTATTAGTGGACATACAACCTGAAGAGGCCGCCCCTCTCCTCAGTTCACACAAGAGGTACAGGGGCTACCCATCCATGATGGCGTGATCCCCATTCGACCCCAAGTCCTATCCAGGGTGGACTACCTGGACATGATGGACATCCCTTATTCCACTGAGACCCAAAAGACTATCTGGAAATACGCACACCATCCTCTGTTGCAGCCTCAAGTCCGCTCCCATGTGTGGCGCTGCCTGAGGCGGATGTATCGTACAGCTGAGCACTCTAACGCTTTACACTCATCCTGCGTCGTGTGTGGCCAATATGGAACGCTGTTCCACCGCCTGGAGAAGTGCCCCACCTCTAAAGTAATATGGCGCGAAGTCCAACGTCTGCTAGGCCAGGATCAAACACATCCCTTCAGTCTGTCAAGATATATGTTTGCTTCATCAATGGCCTCCCCCTCCCACCCTCCCTTCGTGCTCTGGTGGTTGCAATCGCCATGTGGACTATCCACACGATTGTCTTGGATGCCATCGCCGGATCCATCCCCACCCTCCCTGAAGCTGTCCACAGATTCCGGTCTCATTTGGTGGATCACTTTCAAGCGTGGATGTTTGGATATCTCCCACCACGTCGCCGGCAGCTGGTCTCCTCCTGGTTCCCAGTCTGGTTCATCAAATCAGACCCCTTCCTCCACACGTGCTCAATAGTGGCTACGCCCCCTACACACGTTCCCTCCCCTTCCCATAAGTGGCGTTCCCGCTGGCAACAAGAGATAGCATTGCTTCTCTGGGGTGCCTCCCCTGGTACTAAGTTTTGTCTCATCTGAGTCATATTCGGAAGTGTCCATCCCATGGTCAGCTTTCCCCACAATAAATTTAAAATTTAAATTTAAACAATTGGTTCTCAACAAAGTCACTATCAGCTACAAGTTTTAACTAATGCTTACTACAGGGGGTAGTTGAGTTAGCTGAATTTAATAGGAAGATCGTATCAAACATGTCTTATAAGAATGAACTATGCAAGCTTTGGATGGAAGTAAAGACCGTCAACAAGAACGCACACAACCTGGCGTCTCAGTCCAACTTCACTGCATTAGAAGAACAGGTGACAAAGGCTGAGGAAGAAGTCAAACAAGTGGGAAAAATTACAATGACCTCTGTGGAAAAGTCAACTCCTTGAAACGCAAGGGGGATGAACTAATCAAAGAAGTATTGTTTCAGAAGGCTGAGTGAGAAGCAGATTGAGAACTTATATGCCAGATTATTAGATATAGCATGATAATTGATATGCATATAAGAACTGGAGAACCATAAATGCGATTGTGAACAAATGGAGGCGGATGAAGCTAACAACAAAACTTCTGGAAATCCAGTTGGGAAGAATAATCCACCCGGAAATGTCTGGTTCATTTGGAGCAATTTGGGAGATGACCCCCAAAGTTACTCCCATGTTCAATAGAGTCGTTGGGCAGGATTCACCTGAAAGAGGAGTCATGGATGGACATCAAGGTACACCAATATTACCCACGTTCCATTGGTATAAAGCCCCTGCGTTTTTCAATTATTCAAGATGACAATTTTCAGTTTCAGTGACTGATTAAAAGTCATTGACCTTCATGAACTGCCTGAACGCCAATTGTCAGAATCTGGTGTTATCCCTCCTAAATGGGGACAATTGGTTTTACAATGAGGCCAGGAAGCCATTATGCTAGAATTTGGAAGCCCTATATGGATGTCTAACTGCAAGCAGAAATTTATGGAGATTCAATTCCAAAAGACAAAACCCTAGTAGCTTTTGTAGGCCATTTCTACCAAAATCACATATCCTGGCCAGTACAAAATTGCTAACAGATTTTGATGCCTGAATCATGATGCAAGCGGCGTTAGGCCCTATCATGATTTTTACTGAACAATGGCTTCAGCGTTAGTGATGCAAATGTTCACATTTCAAATGGTGGATCATTTGAAGATGTTGGGAGCTACTTTTGAAGCCCCAAACCGAGCATTCAAAGTGATCCAGACTTGAGCCAAAAATACTGTAAAATTCTCTGAGAAAAATAAGGAGAAACCAAATTAAGTTGTGATGGCGAATAAACCTGAAGTACAGAAATGAGAGGACAAGACGCAGATCCGCTGCAACCAGTGTAGTAAACCTGGACATGTAGATGTCCAATGTTGGAGTAAGAAATCCAAGGATAAGATCACCTTAATCCAGGTGAAGGAGAAGGAAATCAATTATGAGTTGAAAAAAGGTACCACCTTCTAGATAAGGAACAATTTGGCACCACAATTAAAGCTGTTCCTCCAGATATTATGAATGAAAATATATACATTTATAATCTCTTTGTAGATGATGCAACAACTGACCCACTATATTAGGTTGTTAACATGGACGCGAACGCCATTACTCAAGCCAAAACGAAGTGAATAAATCCTGAAATTGGTAAGGAGGTGGCTAAACTTTATGATTATCATATAGGGACAAGATTAAATCACTGAGAACCAAGAGAAAATACTTAAGACGAGTTTGGATGAGGCAAATGTATATACCAATTAGTGCAATCAATGAATTACCCTGATCTATATGCACAACTAATTCATTCTCTCAATTTGCAAATAACACCGCCATTCACTCAGTAAATATCCCATTGCTATATTATGAGTGTACCTATTGGATAGCATAGGTAACCAGGTGAGAGCGAGGGCAATCATATAAAGTGAGGAACCCATCAACATCATTTTGACCAAATTGGTAAAACAAATGATGTTTTCACCGGATCTAGAACACTAGAAGTTATATAGAACAGCTAGACCAGATATGAAAATATCCTGTGGACCTTACAGTGTGCTACCACTCCAGTTTGGTTCACCTGTGGTATCATCTTCCACCATCATGTTGGCTACCCAGAATTGTAATATACTCTTTGGGACGGAGTTCCTGAGTAAATATGTAGTGAAATGTAATTTTAAGGACTACACCTTGATAATTATTAGGCAGACCTTGCCCTTGGTATATCCGCGTGAAGGAGAACAGTCGCTGACCAAGAAGAACATTTTTGTAAATTTGATTTACAATAATGGCATCATTCCTATCCAGTACAAGTCTGTTGGGCAAAGATGGAAAGAAATGTCAAAGGAGATCCTAAAAATAGCTAGATACCATTGAGAATGAAAATGATGCATACTATACCACTATGGTGGCAGATAATTGTTAACACCGGATTAATGTTTAATCTAGGAGCAACTATATGGAGAAGTCGTTAGCCCATGTAGAAATCAAGGATTGAACCATGAATAGCCCATATAACAATTATGCCAGGACATGGAGAAATAAAGGTGCTTCTGGCTAATCTGGAAAAGAAATCAATGAAGATAGCGAAATATCAAGTCGTTGCATTTCTGTATTCTTTTCTGATGGCAGAGATTAGCAAATTACATGATATTAGAATGCAACTGAAATGGTATCTCTGGTAGAAACTGCCAAATGTGTCAACGTTCTATTGGATTGAGAGCAGCTGTCCGATTTATCCAAACTTCAGCAAGATGTGCTATGATTATTTGAGAATTATGATGAGATATTCACCCAAAATGATCACAACTTGGGATGCACAAAGAATGTGAAACATAAAGTCAACGCTGGAGAATATTTGCTGATAAAGATGAGACCTGTACGAAGGTCTAGAGCTGCTGAAGCTGTGGTCAGCAAAGAAATCAGCAAGCTAGTTGAGCATGGGCTTCTCATTCCATCACCAAGTCCATGGGTGAGTCTAATCCACATAGTGAAAAAGAAGGACAGATCAAATTTAATAGTGATAATTATTGCTAATTGAATAAAATCACTAAGGAAAATTCTTATCTACTTGTGAGAATTGATGATGCGCTCAATAGCCTAAGTAACGCCAAATACTTTTTGGCGATGGACTTAATTTTGGGGTATTAGAAAATCAAACTGCCAAAGGAGGACCAAGAAAAATGTGCGATTACTACTGCATAAGGACTTTACCAGACTACTCAAATGCCCAGGGATTGTGTAACGCACCAACCATATTCCAGAGAGCAATGGACTCTATCATTAGTGATCTGAAGCTATCCCGTTTTAATATATCTAGATAGTATCATGTATTTAACAGTATCTTCAAGGACAATTTGGAGCAATTATAAGAAGTGTCTAAGTGGCTGGTGATGGAAAACTTGAATAAGCTGAAGAAATGACATTTCTTTAAAAAGAAGCTTGAGTAATTGAGGTTTTTTTATAAACAAAAGCGAACTGGAACACCAGCAGCAGAAGATTATGGCAAATGAATAGATGTCAATCCCAAAGGGTGTTTGGGATATTTACATATTTCTTGTGATGGTCAGCTACTATTGCAAATTTATAAAGGATTTTGCAAAGATTGCAGAGCCTTTATTTTACTTAATAGAGGATTTGAAAAAATGATTTGTGTGAAACAAAGAAGCCAAGAGGTGATCAATTAATCACGTCAATATTTGATGACCAGTCCTGTCTTAAAGTAACCAGATTTTGATCAGAATCATCATCCAATCTAATGCTACACTGATGGCAATCGTGCCATTTTAGGTCAAGCAGATGAAGATGGGGAAGAATAAACAGTGGTCTATGTGAGTCAAACACTAGCGCCAGAAGAGATAAATTATACCTTGATGGTGAATGAATTCCTCGCAATGATCTATGCATGCAAGCAATTCTAAGTGTAAATTATGGAACACACTTCAAAGTGGTAACGGATCACTCATCTTTACGCTGGCTCCATAACCTGAAGAAGCCAAAGGGGAGACTGGACTGATGGTTTTAAAATTACAAGCATACAATTTTGAGATACTACACCAGGCCTGAGCAGCTCATCAAAACGCTGCTGGATTATCAAGATTACATGCAGTCCAAACTGTCTATCATAAAGTGTACAAATTATTTCAAAGAATAATTGGAGGCAAAGTTGGGGACAAACCCTACAAAATTCAAGGTGTGCTGAGAAAAGTGATGGAAAACAATGAGATGAAAAATGGACAAATATTCAAAACAATTGAAAAAAACTTTTACCCAAAGCTGTCAGAACGAGTGGAAATAATCCAAGCTGGACACAAAGTTGTCAGCTACGATGGCCTAAGGAAAACTATGGACTATCTTCAATAGTACTGGGAATCAATTAACTATGATGTCACCAACTACCGTCCTGTTGTATGGAATACCAACTCCACAATCCCTGTAAGAATATAACAGGATACAGGCTAGTAAACCCTGTATTTGCATGGCACATATTTTAATAAACGTGATGGAACCCCTGATTATCATTATAGGAGGCACAAAATACATTGTAGTGGCAATAGACCATCTAATTAGATGGTTTGAAACCAAGTATTGAGCAAAGTGGATGCTGTGAGCACATTAGATTTCATTTTAAATCAAATGATATACCAGCATGGATGCCCTCAAGTTATCTTGAGTGACAATGGAACCAACTGTACCCTCCTATGTAATTCTGAGGCTTAATAAAATTGATGAGGATCTGAGGAGTGGTATCAGCTCCATATAGGCAAAAAATGAGTGGAATGATGGAATGAGTAAATGAAACGCTAGCTGTGATGCTAAGAATATTGGTCATGGGAAAAGTTCCGCTTGAGGAAATTACCCAAGTTGATTTTTTGCCTATAACATAAGTTATCATATGGTGACAATAAAAACGCCGTTTTAATTATTTTATGGACAGAGGGCAGCCTTACCACTGATTTTGTATTCTGTCATAGAGTCAGCAGCTGGGATGAGTACTGATTAATACCTGAACTGACTGACTAGTATTATGATCAAACTGCAATTGCAGGAGTTCAATGTCACCTTAAAGAAAAGGATCAAAGTGAAGTTGACGGACAACAAGAACTGACCAGCAATACAGTAGTACCATATAGGGGATAGGGTAGCCTATTGCGTCACCCATGAATTTTAGATAAAGATATAAACTGGATGCTTTGTGGTTGGGTCTGTATTTATCACCAAGTTGACAACTGATGCCTACACAGTTAAGAACATTGTGGATGGTTATGTAGTGAACTGGGTCCATACAAAGTATCTTAAGTATAGGATCTAGGGGAGGAATAAGTGCAATGTTACTGAAGTACCAAAGAACTAGAAAAAATAGGTCAAGTCCTAGTGTCAGTTAAGTCCCAGGTGGGGGCTGCTGAACCATGATAAGTGGTTAAGTATTATAAATAGACCTCTGAACCACAATAATTGGTTAAGTAAATAATGAACTGCTAAACCAAAGTAGGAGAAGCGAATTTGATGGACCTCTAAACTTAATTATAGGTTAAGTCTCATTGCAAAAAAAACAACATAAGGAAAAAAATACAAAAATTGATATAAGATAAAAATCATGAAGAAAAAATAGATTAGAAGATGAAAATGCATATATATATATATATTATATCAATTTTATTTTTTATCATAAAGCATCTGGTAATGTGCCCTTATGTTGTTGGTAGGACTAACTTCAGTTGAGACTGTGTCCATCATGAGTAGTCCTAAGGCGCTGAAAGAAGAAAAAATATCAATAGAATCAGGACAGGTTGAAACTAATTTTTCTAGAGTAGACCCTAAAGAAATGAGGCCCAGCCTGGGAGGTTACAGGAAACAAGGAATTGGGGAAGCTTCCTGAGAAGATCCTTTAAGTGATAAGGTGTCATATAATACAACCTGGGGGAAACAAACTTTACAGACCTTTTATCAGAAAGAACACCCAAACTAGGCTGGCACAGCAGGTGGCCATGGGAACTGCGCTCTACAGAGGTGGCAGTGAGTAGGACACAGAAAAGAACTGCACAAAGAAGAAGAACTAATCAAAGATGCATCAAGCAAGGAGTGGAGATGGACCAAGAGACCTTTAAATTTTTAACCATTCTGGCAGACTCAGTCAGGATTGAAGCGGTGTATGCTCCCAGAAAATCTTCATTGCTGGATAATCTGGTCAATTGAGGGTGTTGGGATAATTTGCCCATTTTACCAGCTTCATTGATTATTTGTCTGATTGTTCACTAGGGGATTCATCCCACAAGTGGATGTTTGAGGTATCAATTGTATATATGATTACTATTGTCTATAGAGATATTCTCAGCAAGTATTTATTGATCCACCAAGTTAATATCTGCTGGATTGATGAGTGTTTTGTTAGGGATCATCCCCGAGAATAAACAAGTGATTAGGGAGTTAATTTCAATATTGATAACCTAATTGAATTGTAAGAGTTGATCAGGTTTAAATGCCAATCAACTAAGGGTTTATTAGTTGCTGGTGAATAATGCCGCCTGTGATACTGCAACTTTCAAGTTAACCTTTTCTTAATTGCAAACTTCTGTTTATGGGTAAGAGACCCATTACCTATGCGGGTTGTTACCAAATAAGGCTAATTCAATGGGATTTGAGCAAGGACGTTGTGACTGTTCTTCTTTTCAGCTCAGAAGAGGTCTCATTGATTAGAGGAGAGAACCCAATTAATTTGATAAGGAAGATCGTTAATTTAATAACCCTGGAAGGTTAAAACATTGGCGACAGCTGCCATTCCCAATTAGGGTGCCAACCAAAGGTTGTGCGCTGAATTCACCTATAAATTATTATTGGTTTTTTATAATAAAACAGATCTTATTGAAATAAACATTTGTCAGTGAATTTATATAATTTATAATGTTTACTTTTGTGATTAGAGTTGGAATGACAAGAATATCTTTTGTTTATGTTATTGTTGATCTCCGCGGACTCTGCATGATGAGAAGGAAGAAGAACCTCTGAACCTTATCTTAAAATAAGTTCTACCAGATGAAATAGGGAAGGATTCCCTACAATTCCAGTAAATTCAAGAGTAAGGACAAGCGCCAGGTTGGCGTTAGCCCTAATAACTATTTTGGCTATCAGAAGCTCAACTAGAGTATTAGTCTTCATGCTACTACTGCCCTTATAATCTACTATCAACAAGTCAAACAAAGCACATATAAGAAACCTGTGCAGTTGAACAAGGGGTGCTGAAGGAAGTTTTAATCTAGAAAGAGGAAACAAATTCCAAACATTTAACAATTGGTGCTCAATTAAGTCACTACCAGTTACAAGTTCTAACACCTTACATTCTAGATGCAAAACAATTTAACACTTCAAGGAAACCTGTTGTGCTAGATAATTTTTATAATGAAGTTGTTGGCAGGACCAGCTTAGGTTGCAACTGGGTTTGCTGTGAGTAGCCTCAAGGTGCTAGATGAGATTGAAACAGAAGTCAATATAATCTAGGGATGGTGGATGAAGTTGATCAATCTTAATTTAGTAAATTAATTTGAGAGGCAAGACATTATGAGAAAAATTATTGAATCCAGATGTAATTGGATGGAACTAACACTACTAAATATATATGAGTAGGGGTTTATTTAAAGATCTATTGGCAGAATTGATCCAAATGTTAGGGCTGGCAAACAATGCCAAAAACAAATTATTAAAGTGATACAAATAATATAAGAAAAAGAAAAAGAAAAATAATGCCAAAAGATAAAAAATGAATAAAAAAAGAAAAAAAATGATTAAAAGTTATTGATTTTTATTTTTGCCACAGAAAAGCATCTGGTGGTGTTCCCACCTACCAAGTGAGGAGGAGGAGTGATAAATTATGACGAAAGAGTCCTGATGGTTGACAGGGCCAGCTTGGGTTGCAACTGAGTACACCAGAAAGAAGTCCTGAGGTGCTCAAATGAAAGAGTATTGGTAGGATCAGGATGAGGTGAAACTATATCCACCAGGAAGAGTTTTTTTGAAGAGTATCAGTAGGACCAGCTCAGGTTAAAGCTGGCTCCACCATGAGTAGTCCTGGATGCTTGTGCAGGACTCAGAAAAGCTGACTGAGAGGATCCTGTGAATGATGAGTAGTCATTGGAACCTGTCCTGGGGTTAATACAGGTTGAATAGTAAGGAGCCACTAGGAGCCCATCCTGGGGTTTGTACAGGGTTGATCAATTTTTGACAGAGAAGTTCAACAAAGTTATGGCACAGTATGATTCTTCAGGAACTGCTCTCAAGTGAGGTGTCAGTGAGTAAGAAGCAAAGAAGAGGGGCCATGTTGCTGAAGTTTGGCATGAGTAGCATTCTGTGCATGATAGAGCTGCACTCTAATGAAGTTATCTTGAAATATGAAGACCCTGGCCAAGGCAGCATCCTTTCCCCATCTTCTTATCTTTCACTAGATAATCTAGTCAAGGGGGGTCTGTTAAGATTTTGATATGCTATATTACCCAGCCATAAAATTCCATATATCTGTTTTCCCAATAGGGAATCATATCCTCCAGTGGATGTGGGAATTATCATCTTTAATGATAACTATTGTTTGGGGAATTAACCCTAAAAAATTTTACCAATCTGCTAGTGTTGATCTTCTGGATTGCAATGTTTTGTTGGGGACAATTTCTGATAATGTATTTGTTTTACACTTCAATTGCTGATTATAATAATTGATACTTTAATCATTAGTTGCTTGTGAATTGTCACCTATCAACTTGAGAATCTATGTGTAGTACTGAAGTATTGGCAATGCTTCTGAGGGTAACTTGCAGTTTATCTTTTTAGGTTTTGCAGATTTCAGTTGATGGGTAAAGATCCTATTACCTAAGCAGAATGATAGCCTAAAGAGGGTACTCCGCTGAGGTTGATTAAACATTGTTGGGACACTTTCCAAAATTGACCATGAAGATGTCATGACTCTAGTTGGCGGTGCAATCCAACTAGGTGAATGAGGAATCCTTATGGGTGAAACTTTAGAGGGTAATCCTCCGGCAACAGCTGCCAATTCCCAGTGAGGCACCAACAGAACAGTTGATCGCTGGATCCCCTATAAATTCCTTGATTTTTTGAGTGAATAAAGAATATCTTAATTTTATAAAAATTAATTGTTTATATATTAGTTGTATAGTTTACTCTTTGGGATAAGAGTGCAAGGATCAGATATCCATGAGGTTATCTTGTTTGTTGTCAGATCTCTGCTGGCTAAGCGTGAATAAAATAAGAGTTCCCACTCATTCTAGAGATATTTTTAAGAGGAAGAAGCACCTGTTTAGCATTGAACCTTATACTCAACGTGGTTTTAAGAGCACTCAACTTAAACAATAGTCTTCATGCTATTATGGCCCCAATTTATTCAGTTACTTTAATCAACACAATTTATCTGGAATCTGTGCAGTTAAATAAGGGAGCTAAAATGAGCATCAATATATAAAGAGTAAAGCTCCTAGCTTTTAACACACAGCTATTTTAGAATAGTTACACGCAGTTAGCTATACTTTGTGTGCATCCAATACAAGTTATAGCACACGCACTTGCTTTTAAAATAGATAAGGGATATGGATTTAAATTGAAGGGTTCTCAACGTTTGAAGTCAAGCTAACTAAACTTGCAACCTTTGGCTTATTTTAAGTTAAACTTGATAAAAGATGATGTTATTGGATATTTTTATCCAATTTTTGATCTATGTGTTATAGCTAATACCTTGATTAATTGGCTACACATTATGTAATCTGGTATAAGTCTTATAAATGATCAAGTAGCTGTAAGTTTATTATGATGCATGCGCCTAAGTAATATATAAATTAGACTTTATTTTTTATAACTGATGATAAGTTATAGGATAAAATGAAAGTATTCATGGCTAAGTACACCATCTATAAAAGATAAGTGTCTGCACAAGCATAACTGCATGTAGAATTAAATAAGTATACATATTAAAAAAGCTAGAAGCAACCATTACAGGCATGATACTAGGCAGCAAATGTATTTAATAAGTCATGCTACAAAATACCCCCTTAGAGTTAAAAGTCCAACCTGGAACAAAAGATAGTATTAAACTCCTCAGGGGTAAAAAGTTGACTAGGAAAGGAAGGATCCTCCGCCAGCTCCTTGGCCTCATCTAGAGATTGGCATTCCAATAGGCGCGCCATGGCAACTGGACGAGCAAAAGCCTCCTTGATGTAGCCATCAGTTTGGGAAGAAAAATACCCTTTGACAATGTCAATATCGCTCCCAATGGCCAAAGCACCCAACTGGTCAAACCGCTGGCGTAAAATAAACTGGGCTAGTGCCTCACCCACAACCGTAGATATCTCCTCAATAAACCATGAAAAGTTTTCAGGGCTTAAGGTGGCTTTAAAGGGAAGCAAGAAAGTGTCAAATCGCGAGGAGAGCTTCATTGCAATGGGGGTCACTGCAACGTTGTTGTGGTAGTCACTCTCGGCAGACAACTGGGAAAAGAAGGCCTGGATCTTGGGTGCAACCCCCTTGTCAATCAACCGCCTGAGTGAGGCGACCCGGCGCTCCGAGAAGCTGGCGGCCATCTTGGGAAAGATATTGATGCTTTCTAAAAATTGGTCCTGGGTTTCCTTTGAAAAGCTGGCAGGGCGGAGAGTCCTAGCCACCGTATCATTGAGGTCGGAGACAAGCCTGTGGACGTAGGTTGAGCAGGCTGAGGCATTGTTAATACCAACCAGGCACTCTTTTAAGGAAATGGAACCTTCTGGTATGCTAGCTAAAAGCTTTTTAAGACAAGCGGCATAGATATCAACCGAGTTGCGAAAGATAACTGGGTCGCATGAGGTGAGGGAACGGAAAGCTCCTTTTTGATAAGGTAGAGGATGTCATCCACGCTGCTGGAATAGCTTGCTCCTTCTTGAAACTCATCTAATTCAAGCGCCTTGTCAACTGAGCACGCCAGATAATATTTTTCAATCACGGGAAAGGCGTCAAGGGTGGTCTGGAGCGACATGCCAACTTCAACTTGGTCAGTTATTGGCTGTACCAGCTTTTGGAATAGGCGCAGCTTCTGGGCCATGGCTGCAATCTCTGAAAGAATCTGGTCCAACTCTCGGACATCGAGTTGTCCACCTTGGCTATAACTAGGCATGCTTGGTTGATAGCTTGCGTGGATCTGCTCCAACTGGGAATAAAGTCGCCGCTGGTCAGCGTAAGCGCGTTGGAATCGATCCAGGGTCAGCTCCGCATTCTTTACAATTTCACATACCACCATCTTGAACCAAGGTTCGCCAAATCGAGTCCAGAGGAGATCCTTAATCTCCATCACAACACGCGATGCATCCTCGAGTATGGCGCGCAGTTTGCTGGGGAAATCTTTATCTTGTCTAGCCAGTATCGAGGCAGAGGCTTCATTTAGCATCTTAACAATATACGAGCTCAGGAACGAAACACCCAACTCGTGTTCACCAACCTGTGAGAACTGTTTCACCATCTCCACAAGCTTGCCGTATGTATTCGTCTCAGTTAAACTCAAAGCCAACTCCTTCATCTGCTGCGTAAGGCTAGCCACCAACTCCTGGCGGATGGTTTCAAACCTAGCCTTGGGTGCATCCTTGTCACTGAGCAAAAACTTCCCAAAGGGTGAGTGCGAAACTGCCCCAAAGTCTAGGCTGAGATATTGATAACAGTACTCTAAACTTGCCTCGAAGTCGCCCGAGGCGTGGGCCTCACGAAGGCATTCAAGGTGGCTCTATAACGTCAGTATAAACTAATTCTCAATACCTGAAGAAGCTGCGTCTCTTTCAAAAGTTTGATTGCATCCGCCACTTTGAGCTTTCAAATTAATCACCCCAACCACAAGCTTACTTGCTCTGACGCGTATAACGCCACCTGGCTGATCGCTTCATGCACAACCGTGGCCGTCTCATCAATCTCCCTGCAAATGCCATTCATCTCCACCTCTGCCTCACTTAAAGTACCCCTGCTAAAAGTCTTGGTAAGCCAGCGAGGCCCCTTGGTTACATTGCTTGTTCCAGAACTTCTAGTTTACACTGTGTCGCCCCTTTGCGCTCCAGTAACTTTTCCAGTTTTTCGTTCGAAGCCGCCTCTTCCAAATCGATAAGTTGGAGTTGATTTTGGATCTCGGCTACGTCGGTCAAACCTCGCATCTGGTCTATGGGCATACACTTCATGCTTGGATATGAAACCACTAAAAGGCGCAAAGAATACGATGGATCGACCTTTTATGAAGTGAACCCCCTCCCAAACTAAAGCATATTAGCTTCTTGAGTAACTTGGTTATACGTAATATGTAAATCAACCGATAAGCTTTTCAAGCTTTGACCCAATAAAAATGTTTTTAATTCTTGGGACCCAGTATATCGACTAATAAAATAGCAAAAATCGACGTTACAATGGCAAGGCAAATATCCAAATGTTTAAAAGGCAAAAACAAGTCGTCGCACTTCGTCTAAAAAAGAATCCAAAACTATAAAGGTCAAAAAAGACATCAAAACCTCAGCTTATTAACTGCTTTTAAAAAATGAGCAAAGAATCTAAGAAACGCCCGTCAAAAAAATAGTAGGGGAGTAAACCTAATTTAATCTTCAATAAACCTCATAAATCATAAAAATTTAAGGGAGACTTTTAAAATGTAACCGGGATGTAATACCGTTGATGAATTTAGACGAGAAGGCTTCACCGCCTTGAAGCTCTCGAAGGTAAGTCAGTATCAAGTAATAAAAATCAATATTAACCGAGCTCCAGATATGTTAAACCGATGTGATACCAGAATTCGTCGCAAACTGGCTAGGTGACAAATTTGTAAACACCCACGTGTAATTTCCAGCCTGAATTTCTCTTCATATGTAGTCGAGAATTTTATAGATTTGCCGAAATTTTGCAAATCACAATTTGAACACTGCTATCCAGTTTAGCGATTCACCGACATTCGGCGAATCTTCAATTTTACCATTCAAGAAATATTCATTTTTATCCTGAATTACACCAATGATCCTAAAATATTCTAAACTCTGAAGAACCCCCTAGAAATGGGTATAGAAACCCCTTGTTAGTTTCCTAAAAAAGTGACTGGTTACAGAGTTTGTAATAAGCGGGGTTGTAAGGGTATATCCCAAAATAATAAATAGTAGGTTCTCACATTTGGTGATGTGAGAAGGCGATAGTTCAGATTGATATAGTCCTTTTACTAAAATCTTTGTTTCAAATGAAAAGCCTCATGCCTATTGCATTCCTGTCAAATTCCTCAAATTAAAACCAAAGTGAAACTTAGTAAAATCTAAAGGAAGCTAAACAACCTTTATTTAGTTTTGGATTCTGAGCTTTCAATGTTTAACATGCTAAAAGTTTTCAAATTTATATCGATTTGATTGGAATATAAACTGACAACCTATATTTTCAAATGGTCTCAAACTGGCTTGGACTGTAAGTCTGGGGAGTGTTGGGATAGGGTAGCTAAGGGTAATAGTTCCTCCGAAGTGTAACAAAATGGATGGGATAAAATGTCCCGCAGAGAGTATATAGCGGGGAGAGCTGGGAATCCTAAACGTAGGGGCCAGTAAATTGCTATAAGCTTTGAAATAGGTGAAGAGGGACCTATTGTAATAAAACTGGTGATTGTGATGTTGATGGCCAGAGAGGAGCTTGCTAAACAGAGGCTCTAGAAGTAAGCAAAATCAAGAACAAACTGGAGGTAAAAAATTAACTATATCTAGTTAAAGTAGTGTATATTTATAGGCTGTGTTTTTATCCTAATTCTTTCAGGGTAATGACATCCTCCACTGGCAAGATCTTCAGCACCCTGACATTGATCAGCGGGGGAGTTGACGGCAGTCTTTTTGAAAAATTGATTAGATGATGGAGAATAATGCTCATTGAGGTGAGAGGAAATCTCGGAGAGGTATCAGAGGTAGGGAAATTAGAGTGGGGCTGAGTGGAAGCAGGTCAAATTCCAACAACACCCACCTCAAGATCTTGCCAAGGGGGATGGTACTTGTACAGAAAATAGCTATGGATGCAATTAACTACTGTGCCAGTACCAGTAGCAGCAATAGAGTATTTAGGCCCCCTACAATGTATCACCCAATAAGGACCCGACCAATTGGTGACAAGCTTGTGGTTCCTACCACCAGGGCAATGGTGGTAGAATAAGACTAAATTTCCTAGAGTATTCAGGGAGCATAGGTTGGTGCTCATTGGCTTGAACCTCTTCTCTAAAATTGGTAATAATATATATTCATTAGCCATAGCTTGGAGATGTATGATCTCATCAGTTAACCATCACATGGTAAGCTCTACATTGCTTAGATTTGCTGATTTGATGATAGGATGAAGGCTGGAAGGCAAAAGTGGCTCCCACCCATATAGGGCTTGGAAAGGGGACATCATAATTATTCTGTGGTAGCTAACTCAATAGGCCAATAAGGTGCTATGGAGAAAATCATTCCAATGCACAGGGTCCAAAGCGGCCAACTTTCTTAGAATGGAAATTAAGGTACCATTAGCATTCTCCACTGCGCCATTAGTGGCAGGGTGATATGGTGTCATGAAAATTTGCTTTATACCTAGCAGAGAAGTTAATTTCTAACTATAGAAGAGATAAAATTCGTGCAATTGTCCAATAAGAGTATCTATGAGCAACCATGATGGGATAATACTTGTCAATACAGGAAGAGGGCAGTGGCTCTGGCAGTAACAAGATGAACTGAAGTGGCCTCAACCCACTTTGTTAGGTGATTGATGGCAAGGATAATATACCAATAGCCATAGACAGCCACAGGCAATGGCCCTACAACATTGATGCTAACAGTATCAAAAGGGGCTCCAGGGGCTACAAGCTTGAATTTAAAGCATGGATTGGACTTGTCCTGGGAACAGAAGATTAAGCAAGTTTCCAAAAACATCATGAATTGACTCAGCCATATTTTCCCAGTAGCATTTGGTTTTTAGACACTCAAGGGTTTTCTTTATATCTCCATTCCCAAAGGGTTTTATGGGCCTCCATGATAGTTTCAGTATAAAGCAAAGGGTGGAGGTAGGGCAGAAAAGAGGTGCCACATATTTTACTAAAACACCATTGACAACTTTAGTGTTAGCAGCCATCTTTTTTAATTGGGCTTGAACATCTGGAGATTCTTGAGGCAAGAACCTAGGGTGAGGGAGAAGCTCAAAAGTCAATCCCCTTGGGAATAGTTACATGCAAAATAGGGAGGCGGGATAACCCATCCACATTTTGATATATTGCGCAGGCTCTGTGAACTATAGAAAAATCATAATTTTGGAGTCTGAGGGCCCAGCAAGCTAACCTCCCATCAGGATCTTTCATTTGAAAAAGTCAATGGAGGGAGGAATGATTGGTAACAATTGTAAAATGTTTACCATACAAATAGGAGCAGAAGTGTTTTATAGCAAGTAAAACTGCCAGGCAATCATGTTCAGTTACTGAGTAATTCCACTCTGCCTTGGTTAACATCTTGCTAAAATAAGCAACAGGATGATCAACTTGGTCTGTGTCTAACTGGGAAAGGATAGCGCCTACAGTGGTTTCACTGGCATTAGTAAAGAGAACAAAAGTTACTCAAAGTTAGGATGTATTAAGATGGGGGCTGATAACAAGGCAGTGCATAGGGAATTGAAGGACTGTTGCTGTTCAGGGCCCCAAAAGAAGGGCAAATTTTTGTGTAAGAGTTCAATTAAGGGCTTGGTAAGGTCAGCAAAGTGAGAGATAAACTGGCGGTAATAGACCACCATTCCCAGAAAGGCTTGGATGTATTATAAATTTTTTGGAGCAGGCATGCATTTGATAGCAGAGACCTTATCTGGGATGGGGAGGATACCTTGCCGCGTCACCTTGTGTCCTAAGAATTCCATTTCTCGTTCAAAAAGATTACATTTAGAAGGTTTTAGTTTCAAGGAGGCCTCCTGTAGCTGCTGAAATACCTGTCAAAGATGATTGAGATGAGCAGTAAAAATTTGGGAGAAGACAGTGACATCATCAAGGTAGACTAACACAAACATGAGTTTAAGGTCCCCAAAGAACTGGTCCATAGCCCGTTGGAAGGTGGCAGGGATGTTGCATAACCCCTGTGGCATACGGGTGGGCTCAAACAACCCCTCATGAGAGATGAGGGCACACTTGGCATGATCCTCATCATAAAGATCAATCTGCCAGTAGCCACTGGCCAGGTCCATTGCAGAAAAATATTGTGAGCCAGATAAGGATCGCAAGGAGTCGTCAATGCGGAGAAAAGGGTAGCTGTCCTTATGCATAATAGAATTCAATCATCGATAGTCCATAACAACATGGTGGCTTCCATCCTTCTTCTTAATGAACAGGAGAGGGGAGGCCAGGGACTACGCGATGGTTGAAGGAGGCCAGTATTGAGCAATTGCTTTACTTTGAGGGTAACCTGGGCTTCTTCAGCTTTCAATTTCTGATAGGGTTGTGAGTGAAAAGGAGCAGCATCTCCAGTATTGACCTGGTGTTGTACGCCTTGCATATGGCCATAATCATGAGGGCCAGAGGAGAAAATATCTGAATACTCATTAATCAAAGCTTTGGCAGCCACTTTTTGCTCAGCTGAAAAATCAGAATCAATTTGTACAGGCACTGCAGCAATGACAGGGGGCTCCTCTAAACCAAAATCATGAAGGGTCCCAACGCCATGAACCTTCATCACCTAGTCATAAGGCAAGAGGTGGACATAAGCAATAGGTTGATTCAGCTCAATGACTTTAGGAGACCAAGAGAGGTTGGCTAGAAGAACAGTGACAATGCCTTGGTAAGCGGGATCTAAAACCCCTGGACAGGGGAGAGCTTCAAATACAGATGGGTTAGGTAAACTAGAAATCTCAAACAAGTGATCAGGAGGGGGAACCAACTGGATCACAGTGTCCACCCAGATTTGGGCCTGTGGAGGTATGGTAATGATGTGGGGAGAATGTAAAGGCATCCACACCTCTCTTCCTCAACCATGGGAGGGGACAACTTAACTTTGGACCCCAACACATGATATTCTAACTGCTCAACTGAAGCAGAGAACTTGAGCAGGCACATCCTCAACTTATGCTTCCCTTTTTCCTTAAGAGCAAGAGTTAAAAGTAATGGGACATAGTATCCTAATATAGAAATAAAGTTATCCTTAAAGTTAATAATAGCAGCATGTTCCATAAGGAACCCAGTGCTTAATAGAGATTGTAGCTATTATTATCCAGAAAACAGCAGGGATAAAGAGCTGTAGGCCACCTAGCTTTAGGGGTGTAAAAATTTACTTAAGTTCAGTTATTATCAGCAACAACCCTAGTAACCTTGTTACTGCACAGGTTCAGTTTCCTCGTGCACTTCGTCACGTTGTATAGTAGAATAAATTATTAATTGATAATAGTATGGAGACTATTATCAGTAGTTGAGTATGAATTATATTTTGGCCCAACGCTCGGCCAGTATTCCCAATTAAAACACATGATGTCATACTTGTAGGGATTCATTCCCTTTCCCTGTTCAATCTGATCTTTGCTGAGATACCACAGTGACAGTCTCTTAAGTCCAACACAGTTGGCAGCTATCCCTGATTGTGACTCCTTCTTCTCTAGATCCCCGCTCAGATCTTTACTCTTTTCTCTAAGAGTCTTCCAATTATTACACACACAGCAATAATATCCTTGAGACAGAATAGCACAATGGAAGCTGATGATAGTTTAACTATATACTGAATGGATAATCCTTTATTATCATTTTTTATCTCCTGTATTATCTGTTTTTGATTATAGTGAACTCTAGGGAATATATAGTGGGGAATTTGGCTGTCTAACCCTTGGTTGAAACCTCTTCGATGAAATGGCAGCCATTGCCATTGAATCACCCATCCTCATCTCAGCAGCGATGGTCTTCCCCATCCTGGCTAGGATCCTGTCATTGGACATCCTTGAGACCTAAAATGGAAAGAGTCGGAAAATTTGTCCCTAACGTTTTCCTCTCAATCCAAATTGAACCAACCAAATTTGGCTAGCGACCTGCTTAGGTAATGGGACTTATTACCCATTAAGGCAGGTTGCACACCAACTGATTGATTTACTAGTTGCAGGTGGCATCACTCACCTTGCAACTTGCTATTCATTCCCAATCTTTTTGGTGATGAAACCTGACCAATCCCAATTGGTACACCTGATAGTTAATCACTATCAGATGCCCCTAGTTTGTTAGCAACTCCGCCTGATGAGATCTTGAATATTTGTCCAGATCAATCCCCTGACAGATATGACCAGGCGAATTTCCCAAAATCCCCCAAACATAGTTCCTCCAAAATTCAGGCCAACCGATTTCTGATTCACTTTGCCTTAAGGAATTTTCCCCTAGCGACACCTGTCAAGAGAGTGTCTGTAACTCTCTCATTCCCAGCAAGGTGATGTGGGATGTAAACCCACATTGTTAGGGAACTAGCCGTTAAAAGAATGGGTAGGAAGGCACCTCAAACGGTGCCAGTGCAAAGGGTACCCCATGCAAGGGTGTAAAAAGCAACATATAATACCAGGTAAGTAAGGAACATCACCGCTTGAGTGGACCCCAGAGGGGCGTCCATAATCAAATGTAGCATGGTGTCAGGGGGCTTGGGTGCCTCGATCTGGAGGGGACCTGGGCGGCCCACAGGTGCCCCTGGGATTTTGGTAAATTGCGAGATAAGGTAGTGGCCCACATGGTTGGAGACCTCCCTGAAGAGGTCCACCACCAAGTTTGTCTAAGGAGCCATTGATAAAAAAATGTAAAATAATGGGGGTTTTATTTAAAAAAGTCAACCAACAAGAATGTTGGTTGCAAAAAAATATTTAAAGTAGGCCGGGGAAATTTAGGTTCTGCGGAAGTGCGCCCAAGCCTTGATGCTCAAATAAACAGATGCTTCCATCCATTTTAGTAAAATACACCAAAAGTGCCTTCACTCGAGTAATCGATTGAAGCCATATTTTACCTGAGCTCAAAATTTCATAGCTGGAGTGGGACTCAAACCCTTGCTCTCCAACCAAACAAACTGAACCGTTTTTGTTTATAATGTAAATCATTCGTTTCAGTGCCTGGGCCAAGATAAGAGGCTGGGCGTTTTGCACCCCATTAGTATCAACCTGGGCATGCTTGGCTTGCACCCAGCGTTGATCTAGGGTGTGCTTTAGGTCAGGGAGAGCCTGAAGTTTCACCTTCTGGGCCTCCTATCGCTCAGCCTTATCTCTAGCATCAGTTCCTACTATTATGTCATACAACCATGAAAACACCAGGTAATCTAGCAGGATGGGAATATGGGCAGAATCCCAACACATCCCCTCTCTTGCCTAAATTTCCAGCGAGAAAAGGACTGGGGCATGAGAACACTGCTTCAGACACTTGGTCAGATACTTCATTGGTTCAAGTGGAGTAAATTCATCAATACTCGACGCTGCTCAGGACAACCTTTGGCATATGGCATTCTTCCTCTTCCTCCTTGCTACCACCTTCTCAGAGTGCGGTCCCCATGACCTACTGTCATGCCAGGCTGGTCGATTTACTCATGATGATATTAGTCCTGGGATCCGTGTTTCCCCCCATCAAGGTATATGACCTGCTGTCATATTCAGGATTCTTGGTCTGGCGCCCTTGATTTCCTGATTTTCTCCTCATCCTAGACAGGAGACTCTTGCCATCGATGTTCATTTTGTGGCTCAATTAAGAACACTTACTTTTATTCACCCTTGTTATTTCTTTCATAACCTCTTGGCTCAAATCATTCCTAATTCTTCCCTTGAATAGCTTATCTCATTAATTTTGAGACTAATTTCTCCAAAATTGGAGCTTAATGGATTGTAGAGTGCATAATGTCAACTTCCATATAAGTCTGACATCCCCCCTCTCATACAGCTCATATGCCAAATTCCAAGTCATGATACCAGCAGCTTCTGAATAGTTTGTCTGATCAAGACCTCCGTCTCTTCCAGCAAATGAGTCAGGATGCTCGGCAGAACCTCTTCTATGGTCCTTCCAGGACTCATACATCTAGTATGGCACCTGCAGCTAGTCCTTCCATCAAATTACTGGAAATGGTAACTAATCTCTCCAAAACCAGGCTGGCTATCATTTCGAACAACTCTTGGCCAATTCTTCCTCTGCCATCAATTTCAGAGTTGGATTTCAAAACTCTCCTGAATTTGGCTCCTTTCACTGATGCACTGACCATTGTTGTAGATGTTCTGGAGATTATGACATTTGCTCTTGATTGTTCA
Organism: Massospora cicadina; assembly: GCA_022478985.1. NCBI lineage: Eukaryota > Fungi > Entomophthoromycota > Entomophthoromycetes > Entomophthorales > Entomophthoraceae > Massospora > Massospora cicadina. Next base: position 14,885 of record JAKSZP010009575.1, on the reverse strand, counting down.
TTTCTTGCCAGGTTGGACCTGCTTCCTGAGTTCCTCTTCCAACTCAGACAATATTACATACCCGCTTTTCTGGTCTTTGAGCTCACTATTGGCAACAGTATTTACTTTGAGCTCCCCTACGCTAGACTCTGGGCCCAAGTCACTGAGGCTTTGACCCTAGCGCTGAATCCCTCTGATTTTGATAACATCCTGGATCGGGATACTGTCACTTATGCTCTTTGCTTTGCTGGCCAAGTTCTTTAGAAGTTGGTCCATGAAGCTTCCAGCCTCGCCTGTGTTCCACCATTCATTCAGCTTTAGCTTCCAAGAAGCCTGTAGTCATCGTTTGAAGAATGCAATCCACTCCCTGCATGACTATCTCTTCGCTGGCACTTCCCATCAGTATCTTCCGCTGATGGCGTTGATAGGGGGCATGATTTGGCAACCCCCTTCAAGTATCCCCTGTTTGCTGCTGGCCCACATGTCCAGTGTTCTTGATGAAGCCCATCGTCAGGTGCCCAAGACTAATCTTTCAGCTCTGATGCCATATCGGTATTACTTGGGGTTATTCTCCGATTGCCTCCTCTTATACTGTTGCTTTCCTCCCCGCTCCAGGGTTTTGCAATTGGCTTCATCTGACATCTCAAATTCTCTTTCCCTAGTCACTTTTTTGCAGGGCTTGCGTCCACTCAAAGAACATGGCTTTGTGTAGGTATAGCCCTTGCTAGCATCCAATCTCACATCAATTTTGACGGGCTGTTCGTTCCTACCACAATCCATCCTCCCTCCCCCCAAGAAGTGACATAGGCGGAATCATCCTTGTATTGAGGAGAATTAATAAAAATAAAAATTATAAAGCTTATATTGGTTTTATCTCTATGCGGCTTATAATCTCTTTTTTCCAATATCTTTTATCATTTTTTATCTTTATTCTTCTTTTTTCCTATGGGACTTGACCTTGTTTCAGTTCAGCGGTCCATCTTTTTATTTTTTTTCCCCCAAAATGGGTCCTGGCTACTTAAACCTGCCAGTTTTCTATGGTTCAGAGGTCCTTTCTTAGAACTTAACTATCTAGTTTGGTTCAGAGGTCCTTTTTTCAGACTTGGCCTAATCATCAGGACATGACCATCTTAATGGTTCAGCAGTCCTTCAGGAACTCTTTTATTTTTTTATTGATCCATCGCTTTAGATACTTATCATGGACTCAGTTAACAACTCTTCCAACCAAGAGATTCTTGATGGAGTAGGCATCAGTCGCCATCTTGGCGATCACTTCAAATGGACCTGACCACAACACATCTAGTTTGTTTCTTTATCCAAAAGTATGCGTATTGAAATAGGAAACTCTTTCCCCTATTTAATATTCTGCTAAGTCTGGTCAGTTCTTATCATCTGTCAATTTCGCTCATATCCTTTTCTTTAACGTTGTATCAAATGCTTGCAATTGCATATCAATCAGGATATTCATAAATCGATTCAGGTATTGCTCAGTACTCATACCCAACATAGGTTCTACCACCAAATATAAAATTGGTGGCAACGCGGCCTTTCTCCCATATAACAACTCAAATGGCGACTTTCCCATCACCTTATGATGACTAATATTGTAGGCGAACGTCACCAAACTCAGGTACATTCCCCATGCGGAAGTTCTTCCTGTGACCAGCTTCCTCAGCGTTGCAGCCAGCGTCCCATTCACCCATTCTACCAGTCCATTCATCTCCGGCTGGTAAGGTACTGATACGACTCCTCTGATCCCCAATACCTCATTCAATCTCAGGATCACATGAGATGTGAAGTTGGTCCCATTGTTGCTAATCAGGACCTGCAGACATCCATGTTGGTATACTACTTGATCCAGGATGAACCTCACAGTACTGGTAGCATCTACTTTTGTTAGGGCCTTCATCTTGACCCATCTTGTCAGATGGTCAATGCAACTATAATGTACTTGACTCCCCCTGTGCTCATTGTCAGCGGTCCCATCACATCAATGGACACCATGTGGCAGGAAAATCTAGGGTGGATCAGTCGGTATCCAGTTGTATTCTTATGTGGCTTATGCAGCTGGCACTCCACGCAACAAGCTAGATAATCCATGACATTGTAGTTGATGGATTCCCAGTAATAGTACTGGCAAATATGATCGGTTGTTTTCCTCAGGCCTCCATGCCCAACAACCTTGTAAGCTGCTTGCACTATAGCTGCTCTTTCCAACGGCTTTGGGAATAATAACCGCTTCCTGTTGATCATCTTAAATACTTGTCCATCCATAGTCTTGGTGTTTTCCATCACTTTCTAAAGCACCTTGGATTTCTTGGGGCTCATCCCCAATTTTTCCATCAACCATTCTCTGGAATAGCTCATCTGCCTGTGGGTATACCATCTGGACCATTGGTAACTGTGATAAGCCATCCACATTCTGGTGAGAAGCCCCACTTGGTGGACAATCTCATAATCATAAGCCCAGAGCTTAAGTGCCCATTGGGCCAGTCGTCCTTCTGGCTTTCTCAAATTGTGCAGCCAATGCGACAAAGAGTGGTCTGTCACCACTTTAAAGTGCATTCCATGGATGTACACCTGAAACTGCTTGCATGCATAAATGACCACAAGGCATTCCTGCTCATTCATAATGTAGTTCCTCTCTGCAGCTGAGAGTGTCCAGCTCACATACGCCACTAGATGTTTGTCCCCAAGTTCGTCTACTTGGCTTAGTATGGCACCAATCGCCATCAATGAAGCATCAGTATGAATAATAAACTCCCAATCAAATTTGGATATTTCAGAATCAGTGAGTCTATTAAATACCAGCGTAGCTCATTGAAGGAGTCCTGGGACTCTTCATTCCATACAAATCCTTTTTTCAGATGGTTTGATAAATGAAATAAAAGCTCAGCTATTTGGGCGAAGTCCCAAATAAATCTTCTAATAGATTGTTTCTCTCAGCAACTCATGCCAGCAATCTCATCTTCTCATAATCGGCAGATTTTCCCCAGTATCAACCTTGTAAATCACTTTCATGAATCCCAAATTGTTGTCAATTTTTGGGCAAATATTTCCCAATACAATTTGAATAATTTGAGCACCTCCTATTGCTGGCCTTCTGTCAGATAAGAGAGTTGCTCCTGATCAACCAATTTTTGATACTCTTGGTTACCCCAGCTGATAATTCCATCTTATCATGGGTGAAATTTAGTCTCTGTTCAGCTGTTAGGATTTCTTGTCCTTCTTAGGTCTAAAACTCTTAGACCATAAAATTGATATTCTTTTATTTTATATAATTTTTGTATTTTTCTTTTGCAATGGGACTTGCAACCTACAAAAAGGTTCAGAGGTCCTTCTTTTTTCCCCTTCATCCAAACTGGATCCTAGGTACTTAAACCTACCAGTTATCATGGTTCAAAATCTTATCCTCTCAAGATTTAACCAACCATTTGGTTCAGTGGTCCTCTTCTAGGAATTGACCAAAATCTCAAAACATAACCATTTGAAAGTTCAGAGGTCCGCTGGGAACATTGCAACTATTTTCTCGTAGGCTCAATAATTCCAATTAGTATTGACTTTCACTATATGACAGCAGCAGCCATGTTTATTCATGTATAGGCTATACTTGCTGACTCTGTCAATACTCTTGAATATGAGTCTTTAATCCCGACTGGTTATTCATCCAACAGGCCCTAATTTCATCTCTTATTTGACAACTGATGCTTTGGATCTTCAGATCTCATTAGCCAATACTTCCGTCCGATTGTTTGAATCATTTTTCTCCTGAAAACGATTTTCAGCCTTTGTGGCCATCCTTAATTACACAGAAAGTTCAGACTCATTAGCTTCATCCAATTTCTCCTGAATTGATGAACTTGTCTCCAGTAAAATTCTGATCATTGGTTGAGTTTTATTAAGTCAAAATAATTTTCTCCACTATCTTAGATCAATTGTTTCCTGTTTTGAATTTATATCTTCATTAGTATGGCAATCCAATTCTCCAGACTGGTTGCTTTCCTAATTCTCCAATGACTCATCTAAACACTCTCTCCTCATGACTATTTAAAGCGGACCCAATTTTAACCCAAGTTGGCCCTACTGTCTCTTGGGACTATTTCCAGCGGGCCCAATTCCAAACCCAAGTTGGCCCTGCTGATACTCTTTATCTCAAGTAGATGTCCGGTGGAACTGGTTTCCTTGCAGCTCAAGATAGTTCCATATCTAGGCTGCAAGTCCTTTTCCCCAAACTTGAGTATATTCATTTTGCTTCACTCAGAGATCCACTGCTGAGCTGGGTGAACGCCGCTGAACGTGATCCTCTTCACGTTCTATCTTCATTACTTCCTTAAGTAACTTATTTCCAAAATTAGAAACATCTTCATAGAACATCATGTTCTAAATTCTTCAACTCAACTACCCCTGTAGTGAGCACCATTTTTGTAAAAAGTTTTACTTAAGTTGGGTTATTATCAGCAACAACCTTAGTAACCTTTTACTGCACAGGTTCAGTTTCCTCATGCACTTTGTCGCATTGTATTAGATTATTATTTGATAATAGTATGGAGACTATTATCCATAGTTGAGTATGAATTATATTTTGGCCCTACGCTCGGCCAGTATTCCCAATTAAATACTCATGATGTCATACTCGTAGGGATTCGTTCCCTTTCCCTGTTCAATCTGATCTTTGCTGAGATACTCTGGTGACAGTCTCTTTGGTCCAACACACAGTCAGCAACTATCTCCAATTGTGACTCTTTCTTCTCTAGATCCATGCTCAGATCTTTACTCTTTTCTCTAAGAGTCTTCCATTTATTTCACACACAGCAATGATATCCTTGAGACAGAATAGCACAATTGAAGATGATGATAGTTTAACTGTATACCAAATGGAGGATCCTTTATTATCTGTTATTATTTCATGTATTATCTGTTTTTTATTATAGTGAACTCTGGGGATATATTGTGGGGAATTCGGCTGTCTAACCCTCAGTTGAAACCTCTTCGATGAAATGGCAGCCATTGCCATTGAATCACCCATCCTCATCTCAGCACCGATGGTCTTCCCTATCCAGGCTAGGATTCTGTCATTGGACATCCTTGAGACCTAAAATGGAAAAGAGTCAGAAAATGTGTCCCTAACGTTTTCCTCTCAATCCAAGTGAACCAATCATATTTGGCTAACGACCTGCTTAGGTAATGGGACTTATTACCCATTAAGGCAGGTCGCACACCAACTGATTGATTCACTAGTTGCAGGTGGCATCACTCGCCTTGCAACTTGCTATTCATTCCCAATCAGTTGATGATGAAACCTGACCAATCCCAATCGGTACACCTAATAGTTAATCACTATCAGATGCCCCTAGTTTGTTAGCAACTCCGCCTGATGAGATCTTAAGTATTCCTATGGATTGATCCCTGACGGATATGACCAGGTGAATATCAAAATCCCCCAAATGTAGTTACTCTGAACTTCGGACAAACTGATTTCCAATTCACTTCGCCTTAGGGAATTTTCCCTTAGCGATTCCAGGTAATCTAGCAGGCTTGGAATATGGGCAAAGATATCAACAAGGGGCAAGTGGGAGTAAGCACCTATAGCTCTAGCATATGTGGTACCAGCTGTCCCATATTCTAATGAATGGTTAAGGTCAGGCTGAATCTTAATTTTTCCAATTAATTGAGAAGAGATGATGTTAATCAAAGAGCCAGAGTCAATAATAGCAAGAACCTTCCCTTTGTGGAACACCGCTTCAATATGGGTTACCATCACTCCCCACTGGGCTGAGATAGAATATATAGTTGCAGGGGCCGGCTTAGAAAGAGGATAAGAAGTAATATCTCTAGGTTTACCATCAATGGAAGGCTCAATAGGGGTTTCCTCTTCAAAAGCACTAGGGCCAACAAGGTCAGTGGAAAAGGTATGAACTGATTGTTTTTGAGGAGTAGTAAAGTCATCAGCATAAGGAACCTCTTGCCCTATGCTGAACCCTCTTTTGCTTTTTTTCAGCCATTTTCATTTAACAATGCTGAATGGTGTGTTTGCGATGGCCATAATAGGTGCAGTTGGGTTGAGCTCATTTTTTTCCAGACTCATTGTTGTTCACCACATGAATTTGAGGATATGAGGCTGAAGAAGAAGCAGGAGCGGCAGTAACTACAGAAGCGGGAATTTCAATAAGGGCCTCCTTTATATCTAAAATAGAAGTAAAGTCTCTTTTCACTGAAGTAATGTTAAGATGGAGCTGCGGGTTGGACCCTAAAGCAGACAGGACAGCAACAACTGCATCATCGAGTGTGAGGCAGTTATTAGTTACCAACTTCTAAGCCTCAGCGTAGTACAAGCAGCAAACTCTGAGGGAATTCGCCACGTTTTAACTTAATACTCATAAAGGCATGTTTATTGTTTGCCAAGATGAGATCCCTAACAAATTCTTTAATAAGCGCTGCCTTCACCTCAGCACAAGCACTGCATCGCATGAGGTGGGGTACCATATGTTCTAGAGCGGATCTACTAAGGCAAGAAGGTAAGTATCTAATTTTTTGTTGATCAGGAGCTTCCTCCATTGCGCTCTCAAAAAGATAAAGAAATGAAGCAATACTTCCTTCCCCCAGGGTGAACTTGTCTTTAAAAGAAGGTTTAAAAGTAGTTACCATGAGAGCCAAGATAACATTAACGCCCACTGGGCTAGTTTGATTAATTTTGGATAGCTCTGATTCAAAAGGAGGCACAGGATATTGATTTAAATCAGCTTATTGTCGAAAACTGTTCAGATCATCTAGAAGAGCCCCAATTTGGGCAATTAGGGAATTGGTAGACACTTTTTGTTGAAGTTCATTGCATAATGATTCCATTTTGACATGTTGCCTTTGAATTAAGGATTGGAGCTCATAACTTTCTTGCTCTAACCTAACAAGTTTTTCTTTTTGATGAGTTGAATCTTCAGTTAGGGAATTAATAAAGATGGTAAGTGTTGTCTAACCCTTCCTTAATCGCATTGACAGTAAGGTTTGGATCAATAGATTCTCCAGAGTGATATAACCAACAGCTTTGAGCAATATTTTCAAGGTCTTGTTTGAGAGCAAGAAGGCGGCTGTTTAAGGAAGGATCCTCTGGAGGGGAAGGTAAATGCACAGTCAGACCGGGGGGACCAGGAGGCCCAGGAGGCCCAGGGGCCCCACAAGGACCTGGATTCCCATAGTCAGGGGGCCAGGTGGCCCTTCACCTCCATCATGACCAAAGAGCCCCATCACCCCTGCGGGGCCAGATGATCCCTGCTCCCCAGGGGGACCTGGGGGACCCACAGGGCCAGGAGGCCCTAGAATTCTGGGAACGCCTGAGACATTAAATGCTGGTTGGAGTGCAGATTTAATCTGGTTCATTCATTCTTAGTTTGTTTTGTAAAAGCATTAAGTTGGCTGGTGAGATTGGTTGGCTTGTTGCAACTGACTCTCTATAATCATGGTGGTCTCAGTAAATTGGGTAGCTACTTCCTCGTAAAGCAAGCTAGCCACTCTTACGTCCAGCTGGGTTAATTTGTTTTGAATAGAGATAAGTTGGTTGTGATTTTCAAGAATGGCCTCACGTTTATCCCTTATGACTGAAGAAGCCAAGCTGTAGAATTCTAAAAGATAAAAGTGTAATTCTTGTGACAAGGTAAACTGTCTCAAGATTTCCTGATGGTGGATTCACATCATTTGAACTAAATGGTGAATGGCTGGGTACGCAAACTGTTGCAAATAGTGCTTCATGTGAGATACTCCTACCTCAGAGCCAGGTAAGGTGGTGGATTCATATAGAGCTCACATATTATCAGGAACTGCAGAGGCTTGGTTATGATGGGAGTGATCTCCAGGGAAAAGAGCACCTAAAAGTAATTGATTAATAGTATCAGCAACACCTGTAGGCTGAAAATGGTAGTTCTGGGGTTTAAGGGTTGGAATAGAATTATTGAGATTAGCATGGAATTGCATAAGATTGGGTTTGTTTTTCTCAGGGTTGCAGTTTACATTGGAAGTTACCCATTGAGTGACGCTGGATATTTGGGTAAGTGGTTAAGTTGAGCCTTGGTGGGAATCATCCATTGTGAATATTTATTCACCAGGTAGCTCGGGAGAGTACCTGGCAGAAAGCACCAATTGTTTTTTCAGGATAGGGGTAGCTGAGGGTAATAGTTCCTCCAAAGCGTACCAAAATGGATGGGATAAAGTGTCCCACAAAGAGTAGATAGTGGGGAGAGCCAGGAATCCTAAGCGTAGAGGACGGTAAATTTCTACAAGATTTGAAATAGGTGACGAGGGACCTATTGTACTAAAACCGGTGATTGTGTTGTTGATGGCCAGAGAGGAGCTTGCTAAAAAGAGGCTCTAGAACTAAGCAAAATCAAGAATAAACTGGAAAAAAAATGTAGCTTTAATTAGTGAAAGGAGAGGATATTTATAAGCTGGGTTTTCATCCTAGTTCTTTCAGGTTAACGACATCCTCCACTGGCAAGATCTTCAGCACCCTGACGTTGATCAGGGGGAGTTGACGGCAGGCTTTTCTTTGAAAAATTGATTAGGTGATGGAGAATAATGCTCATTGAGGTGAGAGGAAATCTTGGAGAGGTATCAGAGGTAGGGAAATTAGAGTGGGGATGAGTGGAAGCAGGTCAAATCCCAACATTTGTCAATTCCCAGATTGCATTCTAGTAAGGATTGGTTGACCCAAATGAGCACCACATTTATTCCTTAAGCAGTTTATAGGGCAGCAGGCCACAACATGGTCTACTGTTAGTCTATTATTTTATTCAGGTTTTATTTTAAATTAAAACTGAAAAATCTAAATTTGTTAATTAAAATTGGTCCTAGAAAGTTTTATCAGCCATGATTTCCAGTCCTGGAAGGCGCAGCCCATAGTGGCATCTTTCCCCCGTCAGCTAGCCAAACTCCCATGGGTGGCTGTACCTTTATTTTTGGGATGTTGTTTTGGGTGTTTAATCACTTAAATGACAGCTCAGTCTTACCTTCATCAGCACAAACTATGACAGTTAACTACCAATATAAAAGCTAAATTTAATTATAAAATCATATGGTTACTTTTAGACTAAAACAATTTTGAGTAGTTTGCTAGCCTTTCAAACAGTTAAACAGCTTATGTAGCAACCCCTTGATTTCATCATGGAAAAGAAAGGGTCGAGTGTCTTAAAATATTTTTATACCCATTTGGATCTAATTTAAGTTTTTAGCCTTTCTTGAGATGTAACCTTATTAGAGGTTTAATATTGGTATCACAAAAAGATTCTTACAATAATTATAATTCTTTTAACCTATTGAGACCTATTATGTAGAGATCTTAGCACCAGTCACTTGTTATGAGTGTTTAAAGTTTCATTGAAATTGTTATATTAGCTTCTAAGTTTGATGAAAACTTTAGATCTCTTAAAACTTTACTTTTTTTTAAATTTATTGCGGGGAAGGCCGACCATGGGACGGACACTTCCAAATATGACTCAGAAAAGACAAATTTAGTACCAGAGGAGGCACCCCAGAGAAGCGATGCTATCTCTTGTTGCCAGCGGGAACGCCACTTATGGGGAGGGGGAGGGGATGTGTGAAGGGTCCGTAGCCACTATTGAGCACGTGTGGAGGAAGGGGTCTGATTTGATGAACCAAATTGGGAACCAGGAGGAGACCAGCTGTCAGCGACGCGGTGGGAGGTATCCAAACATCCACGCTTGAAAGTGGTCCACCAAATGAGACCGGAATCTGTGGACAGTTTCTGGGAGGGTGGGGGTGGAGCCTGCGATGGCATCTAAGACAATCGTGTGGATGGTCCACATGGCGATTGCAACCACCAGAGCATGGAGGGAGGGTGGAAGGGAGGAGGCCATTGATAGAGCAAACATATCTCTTGACAGACTGAAGGGATGCGTTTGATCCTGGCCCAGCAGACGTTGAACTTCGCGCCATATCACTTTAGAGGTGGGGCACTTCTTCAGGCGGTGGAACAGCGTTCCATACTGGCCACACACGACACAGGATGAGTGTAAAGCGTTAGAGCGCTCAGCTGTATGATACACCCGCCTCAGGCAGTGCCACACATGGGAGCGGACTTGAGGCTGCAACAGAGGATGGTGTGCATATTTCCAGATAGTTTTTTGGGTCTCAATGGAATAAGGGATGTCCATCATGTCCAGGTAGTCTACCCTGGATAGGACATGGGGCCGAATGGGGATCACGCCATCATGGATGGGTAGCCCCTGTACCTCTTGTGTGAACTGAGGAGAGGGGCGGCCTCTTCAGGTTGTATGTCCACTAATACGAATTCTCCACTCTGAACTTCGCATGGAGAGTAGGATTCGTTTGTAGTGGGTTTTAGTCCCTTGAGGACCTGTGGCCAATGTGTGTGATGCGAGGTATTTCATCAGGGAGTGGGGTCTTGATGGATTGTTGAGGCCCAAGGCTCGGGAGAAGTTGGAGTGGGCCACGCGGGACCAGTGTTGGGATGGGAGTGTAGGAGTGGTGACGGCCGCGATCCAGGTGCCCAGGATCTTGACAGCATGGGCTTTGAAGTCAAGCAGGCCCATGCTACCTTGATGATGAGGGCCAAACATGACCTCTAGCCGTACTGGTGGAGGGCGGCCTGACCAAAGCCATCCTTGCAGCAAGGCATACAGGGATTTGAAGAAGCTTAGGGAGAAAGGGATGGCGTGGGCTCCGAACCAGACTTTGGATAGGAGCATAGAGTTGGCTAGAACAACCCTGCCAGTGAGAGTAGTAGGGTGGGCTCTGAGAGAGGCGATTTGCTTCGTCACGTTGTCCAGTATATGGCACTCCATTACTGCTGACGCGTATCCGCCTGCCTCTATCCACACGCCCAGATGGCGTACCGGTCCTATGGTAGGACGTGGCACAAAGGGGAGCACCAGTGGAGCGGTGTGTGTTGAGTTAGTAAGGCGTGGACGTGGGCGAGCAGATGGGCCGGGTTGGGAACTAATTGGTGGGGCCCAGCAGTTCTGAAACTGACCAAGGAGGATGATTTCAGTTTTGGAGGCGTTCAGTGTCGCGTTGCTTACCCAGAATATTCCTGGATGAGGGCTTCAAGCGCGCGTGCATCTTTATTATTAGACACCCCCACCACGCAGTCATCTGCAAATGCCATCATCTTGACTGGGGTTTGGCCTGGAACATGGACCCCAGTGAGTTGGGCATTCACATTTCGCAGTAGTGGGTCAAGGCTGAAGTTGTATAAGAGTGGGCTGAGGGGGTCCCCTTGTCGCAAGCCCCTTTGAGGGTGGACTACTTCCGTTAGGAAGCCTGGGCCACGCACTGCCATTGTTGCAGATTCTGTGAGCAGCATCACCCAGTTGATGAAGCAAGGGAGTAGGCGGAATTGATGGAAGCAGGCCCTTAGGTATTCCCAGTTTACTCTATCATAGGCCTTTTGTTGGTCCAAGAATACCAGTGCTCCTGAGGCTGTGGACTGACATGCATTAGCCACAGAGTGCACGTTATCCCAAATGGACCTTCTGGGGATGAAACCAAATTGTTCTGGGGAGATGGTGGCAGATGTTACAGTTCCTAAACGGTTAGCCATGATTTTTGCTAAAAACTTTGGTGTCTGTGTTTGTTAGAGAAATGGGGCGCCAGTTGGCTAAGTTAAGCTTATCCCCTTTCTTGTAGAGTGTGACAATAAAGGCCTCATGTCAACAGGCTTTGGTTAAGTGAGGCAAGCAGCAATGGGGATATATATTTGAAATATTTTTTGTAGAACTCACATGGAATGCCATCTGGGCCTGGGCATTTTTGGTTTGGCGCACCACGAATGGCTGTCCATAATTCATTTGGAGTAATTAAATTCATTATTTCCGGGTATCAGAAAATGGTGCAGATATGAGCTCAGTCGAGAAATTCTGCCACTTTGGCTGGCTGAATTGGTTCAGCTCAGTATAACTTGGAGTAATATTTTTGCATTTCAATTGCCACTTCAGCCGGTGTGTCCACAATGGAATTATCTGATCTTTGCACCTGTGTGCAGACCATACTCTGGTGTGGTGCAAATTTTTTTTTCAAAGAAATATGCGGTGCACTTGTTGCCTTTAGTGATGCGTGTGGCCCTGTATTGGACACAAACCTGATGTTTGTGTTGCCTTTTGAGTGCGTTGAGGTGGGCAGCTGCCTCCGCCCACTTCCAGCCCTATGCAGGGCTGTATCCTGTAGCTGAAATGTTGGACTCCAAGTGGGCCAATTCCACCAGAGCGCGCGAGATAACCGCTGATGTGGCTCGTGAGCGTCTGGAGGAGAGATAGTGATAGTGGCAGATGGTGTCCTCTTTGAAAGTTGCCCATGTGGAAATGGGGTCCACACAAAACGGTGCAACAAACAATTTTGCCAAAGTTGCCTCTTCCACCCATGTGGAAAATCCTGGTGACGCGAGCTCAGGGGGGCGGATTTTGCACCAATGTGGGGCCTTAGCAACTGTGACTGGTAGGTGGTAGGTTATCGAGACCAGTCAGTGGTCAGAGAATTCCATTTTTGTTGTTTTGAAGTGGGAGATGTGGGGTTGGAATTTCGCCGGCGTTAGAATAAGGTCAATGCGGGTCATGGACCTTAATTGGCCGTTGTGGATGTGGGGACGCATTATGTTTTTGAGCAGCAGGGCATGTCATGGCAGCACATCCATTAACCCAAGGGTGGCCTTTAGAATGCGTAGTTCTACGCGACCCTGTGGGGCGTGGGGTGAGGGAGGCCACTGGTCCATTGGTGAGGTTAGCCAACAGTTCATGTTGCTGACTAGGAAAGAACCAGGGGGTAGCGGGAGGGATTTGACCAATGAGAAAAATTCCTGATGCTCGTGTGCACCATTTGGGGCAAAGATGTTGACAATTGTGTGCGCTACATTGGCCCATGAGAAGGTGATGATGAGTACTTGGCAATTTAGGAATGTTTCTGAGGATGTGAATTTGTAAAAATTATTTTTCTGAATTAGCACCCCACAGTGCTTTGACCAAAAGGATAGAGATGGGAGGAGCATTGTTTTCCAAGCTTCCTCAGAACCTTGTGGACAGTGGGACTCCTGGATGGCCAGGATATCCACGGGTAAATTGTGTTGTAAAAAACTCAGTTTCCTAGCCCGGGATGGGGAGGCCTTGAGTCTGGCGATATTCAACATCCCTAGAGTGAAGGTTTCCCCATTGCACCTTAGGTGTGAGGGGGTGGGCCCCTGGACCCACCAGCCTCTTCTAGGTCCCCACGGGCTTTCACAGCAGTGTGGGTGTTAGCAGCAACGCTATCAGAGTTTTTATTGATTTTTGCAGAAAGAGTCACATTGGCTTTGGCCTTCACTTTTTGTTTTTCCGAAGTCAGATGAAATTTTTGTGGTGCAGATGAGTTCGGTGCACTGTCAAGCGGGTCAAAAATTTTTTTTTCAGTTGTGATAGGTCCCAAGTCAGTTTTGACTGGAGCTTGGGCGCAACGATTGGGTGAGATCGAATCTCCCATTGGATCCTCAGATTGAGTGGCCCACTCGGCATGGGCTTCCCAATCTGATTGGATGATGGATTCCCAAGTTGCTTCCGCCGCGAAGGTCTCCATGTCCTACTGGCGTTGTGAGTGTGGGATAGTGGTGGTGGCCTTGGCCGCTTCCTTGGCCGTGGCCCTATGGGCCTGCTTGGCCTTCTTCCACTCCTGTGGGGAGATAGGCTTTACCAATAGGTAGCAGCCTTGTGCTCCCCACGGGAAAGCCTCCTTGGTGCTTGCAGTTGGTTCATAGTGCGCCTCTCCGCTGGCCATGGCTGCTGAGGGGTGCTCTTGGAATGTGATGCCCTCCTTGATGGGGCATGCGTGAACCTTATGGCTGAACACATCACAGTGGGTGCAAATGGGGGGTGCGCTGTCCACGGTCACCCAGAATGGGTGGGTGGTATGCCCTGCGATATCAATAAAAGTGGAGTGTGGGATCTGGGTTAGGTCCTTTGCGATCTCCTCAGTTGGGGTCAGAACTGCGATGGCTTTGCCAGTGCACAGGTGTGGCATCAGCATGAAGCGTTGCATTTCAAAAGATTGTATTTCGCCATATATGGCGAGATCATCTTTCAGGTGTTGTTCCAAAATGTCACGTTTTACCGTAGTAGGCAAAAAGTCAAACGTGAGGAAAATTTGGTTTGATTTTGCCTATCTGGTGCATTTGGTTTTGATGACCCATTGCCCTTTGGGGAGGTCGACCACTATGCACACCGCTGCAGCCTCTTCTGCTGCTTTTTTGCTTTTCAAACTTAGGTCCAGCCAACTGCGCAACATGGAGTGAGGTGCAACGTACACCGCGGTCGGGAAAACTTTGTGTACATCTTCACAAAATTTTTCCCATAAGGCCATTTTTGGATGTCCAGATACACACGGACTCCAAATTCCACCAACGAAAGTGGCTGGGAGTGTGACGTGTTGATGTACTGGTTGCATCGTGCTTGCCACGCGAGTATCTCCAGGGAAATTGTGACCACCAGTTTTTTAAGATTTTTGTCTATTCTGCCAGATTCTCCGGGGCGTTTTTGAACGTTGGAGGCCGCGGGCCTTCCACCTGCTCCTCTTACCTTGCTTGCCCAACTGCTCCCTGACATGGGCGCAGACTAATCTCCTCTGTGAGATTATCAAACTAGATTCAGTCTTAAATTGAATAGGTTGCAATAGTGATTGCAACGAGAAAGAAAAGTCTAGAACTTTACTTCTTATTTAATGAAAAGTGAAATTTAAGGTAAAGCTATAGATATTAAAGCCTTACTAGAAAAACGCATGTTCTTGTAAGGTTGTTGAAAATTTTTATGTAAGGGTTAAAAATACTAAAGTATAGATGTAATCATTATAAGAAGCATCTATTCTAAAAGGTACTTAAATCAGTTTTTGGGAAGTAAAAGATCTAGGGGCTAATAATTTGCAGCTTA